>JAABKJ010013485.1:0-10299 GCA_011634705.1 Andricus grossulariae
TTTTCTGTCCATTTGACCTTCAAATGCCCTTGACCCAGATGTGCTGGGGTCAAACGGACCACGGATTCATGCTCAGCAGGTCAAAATACATGGGAATATATGTGTCGCATCTGTAGAACAGACAAGTGGTTTTTTTGTGTGCCAGTGGATTCGTCTCAGCCATATCTCTAGGAGCCTTTCGAATTCGGGAAAAAATGATTTTCAAACAATTAAATTGTTCTAAACGATTGGGCACTCAATATAAACAAATGTATCATTCCAAAAATAGTTTCAACCATATTACTAGATACTACAATCAAATGCCCCCAGAAGATTTTTTACTTACCGCGAAATAATAATAATTTAAAAAAATACAATGTTTATAACAATTTTTTACGTTTTCGATCGTTTAATATTACAGAATGCAGAAATTTTTTTAGAAATTCGTGAACTTCCATTTAAACATTATTTTTACTCCCTCCATTCTCACTTGAAAAATCCTTAGAATATGGATTTCCATCTTCGGACATATAGCTAGAACGAACCAATAGTCCCAGAAAAAATCTGAAGGTATCGTTGGATGCGTCTCGCTCATATCTCTATGAGATTTTTGAATCACGAAAAAAACATTGCTATTTAAACAATTATATTGTTTATAATACTTTTAATTTGTTTAAAAAATAAGTGAACAATAATTTGTCACAAATGACAACCGGATATCGTTCCTCGAATATTACAGAATGCAGAAAATTTTTTAGAAATTTATAAACATCCATTTAAACATTATTTTTACCCCCTCCACTCTCACTCGAAAAATCCTTTGAATATGGATTCCCATCTCCAGACATGTAGCCCACTTATCGGGCTGATTTTTTCACTGTTAATGTACTTTCTTACGAATGAAACCAGAACTATAGGTTCTATCAAAAAGTGACCAATAACAAATTTGTAGATCTTTTTTGATTGCATAATTTTTGTTTCATCATCATTTGTCGTATCTTGCATAGTTTGACCGTAAAAATAAATTTTGGATTTTTCATTATTTTTTGTGCAACAAAAATAAGAATTTTCGATTTTTCAAGAATATTCAAACAGTCGTTATGATATTATTGTAGGCCGTGCAAGAAGAAACATTTTGCTTGTATTGACTTCTTTTCGTGTCGTGCGTTGTTTGGCTGAAAATGTTAATTTTCGTTTCCTCATTTGGATATTGAGAATGCTATAAGTCTGAAAATTTTCATTTTATCAAAAATGGCTGACTAACGAACTTGACCTTCATCTTAGGACACTCGAAGAGTATAACAAAGCCCAATCAAATCTGTAAATTCTTTCGAAAGTTATCGTGCTGACCGACTAAAAATCTAGATACATACATACATACACACAGGCAGAAACATTCGCGAGAACCTGTTTTTTTGGTTCAGAAGGTCTCAAAACGTAGACGTTGGACAAAAACCGGGGTGGGGGGTCAAATTTTACACAAATCTAATACCTTCTCTGTGTTACGTCGTAACTCGTTAATTAAACCCTTATGCTCTTCCCTAAATTCCTCGTTTTGCAAGAAATCCCTAGACCTATGGTTAAGTAAAGAGTTTTAAAGCGGGATAAGGAAACCAATGAGAGTTATCAATTTTAACAATGATAGGAATTTATTTAGACTTTACGATAAAAAAATTATCGTCTTTGGAAATAAACTAGTCAGAGCTGCAGTTCGAGAAATTCCACAGATTGGCTCCACCTTGAACAAAACACCAAAAATGAGTTTCGTAATTGGTCGAATAAATGCTTGATAATTAAAATGATAATGGAATACTTACGTTTTTCGAAGTGATGAGTCGGTTTGATTACGATACGAAGCGGAAACCTTCCGCCGTAGATTGGAGGATTCGTAAATGTTTCTTAGAAGATCGAGGTAAATATGTTAAATGGTACGTGGGTTCCCAACATCAGCCTCCGTATAATACCTCAGGAATAGTATGATGGTGATTCCAAATATAATAAAGAGTCCTGTAGGAACTGTGTCAGTATTTGATGTTTGTGGATCCGGAAATGTTTTCAGATGTAAATAAGACCGTTGATGGTCTTCCAGAAATGCTGTCTAGCGGTAAAACTGTGTCAATACTTGGTGTTTGTTGATCCGCAACTGTTTCCAGATTAAAGTAACACGTTTATGGTCGAATATTAGTAAAGGATTCCAAATGATGGTATAAGTATGATGTTGATCTTGTTTCTCGGTTGCGGCTCTGACAGTTTACACATTAAGACGTCCACTAATAGGGTTTTTCAAATAGTTTATATAAACATGAGAACTTGACAAAGTTTGGTGCTAATAGGCTCTTTAATTGAGAAATACACATATACACACGCACACAACAAACTGATAATCCAAGATTGGTGTCGCATAATTACACTACATTATATTTTCGAGCCAGTTCTGCATAACAGAATAAGTAATTCTAGGGTGATACGACGTTATAACTCGTACATCCGAATCAAAATTATATTAATTGTTTGAATAACTGATTGATTGACTGAGTTTCAAAATGAAACTGACTGCGATGGAATGACAAAAGTATACTTAACTGCAAGAGTTAACTGAGTGATTGGCTGAGATTCAGAATTAAACCGACTGCGACGAAATGAAAAATTATACTGAACTGCTGCTAGCAATTTAGTGGATTTTTATATCTTGACGGGGTGCGTATATGTGATACATATCATGGCATAAAATGTGCCCCACAGAAGTACACATAGATTCACGTTTTGTTTTCATCCAATCATAACGCCTTTGCCTTTCATATATGTGTACAGACCCCGTGCCATCGGGAAGTCCCCCCAGCCCTTGCGCATAGCGCGTTATATCTCACGCATATGTGAGAATGAATAGTGTGCGTTCGCTGAGCACCTAATCCCTATGCATGGCACGTTATCCTTCGTACATGCGTAAACGTAAATAGTTTGCGTTCCAGCACCCGAGTACATACATAGGTTCAGGACGATAGCTTAGTTTTATATCCTTGCGTTACATTTTAGTATTATAATTATGAATAATATAATAAATATGATTATAAATGCTAATAAGGCGTCACAGCTTGTGACATTATTTAAAAATTTCAAATAGTTTATGAAGTTTCAATCGTGCGTTTACATTTGTTCGACTAATTAGACTTTACAATTTAAAAAAATTAATTTTTAACGTTGAAATCTGAACATTCTAAAATTGTGAACTGATTTCGAATCAGCTTGTAAAATCAATTATTGATAGCTTTTTAATACCAAAAGTACGATTGAGTTTTAAAAATAATGAATTAATTTATATTTACAGTTGATCAAGTGAAAATATTTTCCCACCAAAATATTCGTTTCCAAACGTGTCTAATTTTTAGTTCATTAGGTTTTTAAAACTGCATTTTAAAATTCCTTCAGTTGAAATGTACACTTAAAAATTAAGGTCTAAAATGGAAAACTTTTGAAGTGAACGATTTTCAAATTGCCCATTCTAAACGAAACAATATTCAAATTGAAAAAGATATAAATTTAAATAATTATTTAAAAAACGGTTGAAATCAAATTTGGGCCGATTTTTTTTCACCCATTTTAGTAGCTAATTATCCGCCTGGTTATTGAAAATTATAATATAATACAGAATTGAATATAATGAATTAAATAAACAAAATACAAGAAAATTTGTGTGCAAATTTGATAGTGTATCATAATATTGAAATTTTGTATCAGGAGAGAAGAGCGTAGCCCACCTAAAAGTTTTGAGGCGGCCCTGCTAAGCGAGAAAAGGTCGTGGACACATCTGGGGAAACCTTCTGCCTGCCACTTTTTTTCTACCCTTTTTTCCTACACTCGAGATTATTCCAAACGACTTTTATCGCTGAAATATAATTTTTATTCACTTCCATGTACAATATTGGAATCAGTGTGCATTACCCTACAGTTCAAGCCATTAAACGGCGCGATAGCTCTATCCAATTCCTAAATAAAAATCTTCAACAAAGATGCTTGCAGAAACGATATTTTTGAATATTTTCAAATTTTAAGATCTCCACTGCACTCTAGACATGTTGTTGAACATACCAGAATTTTTAAAAAATTTTTCCAACATATTATTAACCGTGGGGTCATGTGAAAGTACAGGTCTTTGAGCAATGGATCTATTTACAGCATTTTTACTTGTATTTTGTTTAACAGCTCTGAAGAAAGGTTTTGTCGCCGATTTTTTTCGGCGACATTAGAAATAGTAAGCAGGGCATCAGTAGTATAGGATTACCGATATATCAATATTCTTGAAGTGAATTTTAAATATTCGAGATACTCAAATTCTACTAAACAGTTTAAAGTTTTTAGATATTCTTTTCAAAATGCTATAAAGTATGTGCAACGGACCTTTCAGTGTTTTCAAACGTTATTTTAGCACTCCATGTCAAAATGATTTTTTCTACCTATTTACATTCTCATCCTGATGAGAATGTACTGGTTTTATGTAAAATTGGACTTAGTCGGTTTTCACCAAATCTCCACGTTTTGAGACCCCCTGAGTCAGAAAAAAAGATTTTTACGAAGGTATCTGTCTGTCTGTCGTCTGTAGTATCGTGTAGGCACGATAACTTTCGAAGGATTGATCAGATTGGATTGTGCTTCAAGACAATTTTTGAAGGCCTGAAAAGAAGGAACGAGTTCGTTGCCCAGCTATTTTTGATGAAAACTGAAAAATTCAGAGCATTTAAACAATTTTTGAGACCATTTTTCTGAATATTTGAAAATTCTATGCACGATTGTTCATAGAACGCGGAAACTCGAACAATTTATCCTAATGAAATTTTTCGATTAAAAGAACATTATCGGAGTGATAGCATTTTCAAAATCTAAGAAAACAAACGAAAATTAACATTTCAAGCCGAACAACTCACGATATTAAAGAAAGTCAAGAGGAGAAAAACGTTTCTTTTTCAGAGCCCTATAGAGACCTACAAGATTATCATAAGAACCTTTCGAATTTTTTCGAAAAATCGAAAATTCAAATTTTGATGGTACAAAAAATAAAGAAAAATTAATAATTCAATGTTGCGGTCAAACTATGCAAGATACGAAAGAGATGAAGATACAAAAAGTTTGCAGCCGATAAAGATCTACAAATTTTTTATCAACCGCTTTTGATAAGACTCTCAGTTTTTGTTTTAATCGTAAAAAATAAAATTAAAAATAAAAAAATTCATTTTTTGGAAAACGACACAAGGATAAAAAATAATACGCAAAAATCTACAAATTTGTTATAAACTCTTATCATAAAAATGCATCCAAAATTTAAAATTTACATAATATGATGTTAATATTTTTTGTCTACGTGTTCGATAAATCAATATTTTGTGAATATTGATTATTAATGTTTAAAGTTGTGAAAAAAATCTCTCTAGCTCCACTGGGATTTGAACACCAGATCTTTCATATTTCCTGTCTGATGTTTTAACCAATTAAGCTACGGAGAGACGAGAAAATTTTCCTCACAACTTCTACAAGTTTGAATGTCGATGTCATTCATTGTACTTGCAAGATTTCAAACATGAGAGTTTATTATTACTTGATGTTATAGTTTTTTGACCAGTGAATAATTTAAATAATATGATGTTAATGTTTTTTGTCTACGTGGTCGATAAATCAATATTTTGTGAATATTGATTATTAATTTTTAAAGTTGTGAAAAAAATCTCTCTAGCTCCACGGGGATTTGAACACCAGATCTTTCAGATTTCCAGTCTGATGTTTTAACCAATTAAGCTACGGAGAGACGAGAAAATTTTCCTCACAACTTCTCCTAGTTTGAATGTCGACGTCATTCATTGTACTTGCAAGATTTCAAACATGAGAGTTTTTTATTACTTGATGTTATAGTTTTTTGACCAGTGAATAACCACGAAGTAATAATAAGGAGACCCATCTTCGTACATTGGTTTTGACTACGGTAACTGCACATTTATTGCGAAGCTCAGACGTTTCGAATCAGCACTATAACCAGTCGGGCATGAGCACTGTCCTCTTCTATCTCCTTTTCTCCCGCGAGAAGTATATGAGGGAGCGCACACTTGTCATGCACTGGCGCTCACTAGCACACTTCTCGCGGGAGAAAAGAAGATAGCAGAGGACAGTGCGCATCCTCAACTGGCAATAGGGCTGATAGACTGATAGTGACCCTGACAGTGAAGATGAAGGTAATTTTTGCGTTATTGATATGAACTTCTAAGAAACATACTATGAGCAACTCGTGCGCGGCCACCGATTGCCCATTCATGTGGGTGTGCGCATGAGCGAAGCGAGTACGCCCAAATCCGCACTCCTTGCTCAATATACTATTTTATTTTTGAAGCTTTTTGTGCAATTGTGTTACACAAGATGACTTTTTTAGGGATTATGTATTTAAAATTTGTTTCAAAATTTATTATACAGAGACATGACGTTATAGAGTTTGATTCGGTTCTTTAAACCTCGGCTCTTGGTCATTCCTACTGATGCTTAATGGTTTATTGTTAATGCAATGACAGTATTTCCAGTTTACTAAGCGAAGAGATTATAAGATTATAAAGATATATTGAATAAGAAAATGACTGCTTACATACCTTCCATCAAATCATAATTCAAAAGAATCGATATATTGAATTCAATGAAAGATTTCATAAACCGAGTTGGTCTATCGTTAAAGTTTTTATAACCCTAAAATGAATATCGAGTTTGTTCATTAGGGGAATCTAGCCAAAATTAAAAACGATAGAAGATTTTCCAACTTTAAAAAAAGAAAAATTCTAGTGTATTTATACGTAAAATAATATGACGCAAAGTTGATCGCCTCTGCCAATGTGAACAGTCTTTATTATTTAATTTCAACATGTTTCTTCATCAGCATTTAAAAAAAATATTATATGCTTATGAATAAAACAAGCTAAAACAAACATTGCAGCGTTCCACTGGGAGAAAGTGCCATCTATGAAAATGACACCAAGTCCCAGTAGAACCTCGGTAAATCATACCTATGACCACGTCTCACGACCGTGAGATGGGTGGCCAAAGGGCACGACGAAATCACAATGATAGGCTGTCGAAACCCTCGCGTGTCTTGAGGACACAGAGCGACCCAAGGATGACAGCTTTCTGCAACCATCTCGCAAGTGCCTTGGAATATTTTTGGCATGCGAGTTTAGCCATACCAATCTCTCCTGTGTACTCCTTGACGATACTTAAAGCAAGTTGAAGTGTTCTTGCACCAGAAGCATAGATCTTCAGGTCATGGGAATAAAATACATGGGTGACCTTATGCTCGCGATGATTAGTGTCGCAGCAGAGGTATCCAGGCGAATTGCGTAATGCAAAAGATAGAGGCAGACGTGTGATGGAAAAAGGCAGAGGGCTTTTGGTATCGCCCTGAAAGACTTCCCTCTGGAATTTGACGTTGTTCGTTGTCACACGATAATTTCCAGATGAGATAGTAAATTTAGTTTTTCAAAGGTGCATCAATCTCTCTATGGATCTCACTATTGTGTATAACCTATCAATATATCCAACAGACAGATGATAAGTCTATGAGAGGTTGCTTCTGGGTTTTTCTGGCACCACAGAGCGTGCATACGCGCCATGAAGTACCCGTGAATAGGGATCATTCTGGCATCGTAGCAGACCAGCAAGTCATCGTTGAGTTGATTCGTCCACTCAATGTGAGCGTTTCGTCGGTTCGTCGTCGTGTTTTTATCTAAATTATTTTCAGCACCCCGAACTCTAGGGTAATCGGCGCTGTTTGCCGAACCATTGTCGAGTGTTCTGCGCGTTCGATCGTTTTGAACCACATCTACAACTTTTTGTTGGTTTGGTGGTATCATTGTTCTTTCCACGAGCAGCTAGGGAAAGGGTTCGTCCATTCTAGTAGAGCTCCGCATGCAAGGAAAAGGCTGCATACTCTGATGACATTGATTCCCAGGTGCCATTCAGCTTTTGGCACGGTTGTTACGCCTCCGCTTGGGGGTTATTCCTTCTGGACGATCCCAGGATAATGTTCCGCGACTGCTTATTAATTACTGTAACCAAATTCAGCAGAAACCCTTGGTACATGGACCCTCTATCCGCAACCCGAGGACGCCTCCGGTGGCCTATCAGAGGACCTTTGGTTCGATTCCAATGGAATCCAAACCGAAAAAAATATATATGTATATATTACAACCGCTATAGCTTCACTTGATTCCACAAAATATCAAACCTTTATTCATGGAAACATAGCCAAGCTGCTCATTTGCTTATCAAAATTGTTGAAATAATTACCAATTGTTGTTAATTTGCAAAGTATCATAGCAAAGAGTCATTAAAAAGACATTTTTAGTTTATTCCGAAATTAAAAATGAATCCTATTCACTGAAAACTAGTCCAACCCTGAAGTTGTTTATAAAAATTGTTTAAATAATTAGCAATAGTCAATTTGCAAAGCATCATAGTAAAGATTTATTGGAAAGAAATTTTTATTCAATTCTGTAAACGAGAATTTGGCATATTCATTGAAAAATAGTCAAACTGATTTTTTAAATAAAATTTGTTTCAAGAATTAGTAATTTGTTGTCAATTTGAAAGTATAATTGCAAAGAGTCATCGACAAGACATTTTCAGTCGATTTCGTACAAAAATTTGAGCCCATTCCTCGAAAAATAGTCACACTGTGCATTTGTCTGTAGCAATTGTTTGAATAATTAACAATTGTTGTCAATTTTCAACGTATTAATGCAGAGAGTCATCGGCAAGATATTTGCAGTCGATTCCGTGAAAAAATGAGCCTATTCATTGAAAAAGTCACACTGTGTATTTGTTTATAAAAATTGTCTAATAATAGAAAGCTTTTTTCAGTTTGTAAAGTATCGTAACAAAGAGTCATCGGTGCTATATTTTTAGTTGATTCTGTTAATAAAAATTGAGCTAATGATTGCGAATCCTGAAAAATAACTTTTGTACATTAATGTATCCATTACTAATTGATTCAAGATTGAATTTATTTATTCGTCTTATAATTCCATAAACACTGAATATTATCGCTAAATAATTCTTGCTCTAATTTAAAACATTCATTTACAAATGAAGTGCGTCGAGACATGATCGTGCCATTTTCTTTAGATACACATTTTATTGGCTTAAAAATTCTCTAAAATTCGACGTGATATTGCGGTGAAAGAATATCTCCAAATTCGAACTGGAAGTCGGTTTTTCAAAACTCGTGAGTTTCCATAACCATGTACGTGCTATGCGTGCACCTACGCGACATTCATGCGCATTCATCTCCAATGTATTCAGCCTTCGTTCACGTGTTGTCGGTGTTGCTTTCCATGTTGCAAAAGAAATTTGCAGTGCAATAATCATACTGTAGTGTTGTAAAATTCTTTTTTTTTTAAGAAACGGTATTTTGAATTTAATTTTTTTTCAGCCTTCTACTTGTCTCGTATTACGTTTATAATGTTTGAGGCATATGTTTTGTGTTAATTGGATCTGAAAAACCTAAAAAAAATTGCATGGACTTACATGGTTTTGACAGCAGTCGATTTTGAACGATCTGTATATCGAAAAATATTAACTTTTTCACAATTTTGTTCATTGAGATCTCTAGAGCGCCATCAAATGTCGAACGTGTTTTTTCATTTATTTTTTTTTAAGAATTCGATTTTTGGAAGGTTTTTTTTCTCTAGTGAAAAATTTGTCCTGATGGACTCACATGCTTTTGCCGCGACATCCTTCAAATATGATAATCTTGAGAAAAATGACAGATCTTATAAGTAAACAAAAATCAACTTTCTGGGTAAATCATGGGTCATTAAAATTTTATAAGCTTTCATTTAAAAAAAGGCCACAGCTTATCGTCCAGCTTTTTAGAACAAGTAGGGAAAATCTTGCAAACTTGAGTAATGAAGCTGGAAAAGGGGTTTTATCCGTACCGCTTGCGCTATTCTGGACGACTAGATACTTTATTTTAAAAAAGACGTCTAAATCGGATGAAAAGTTTAGACCGAAAATTGATTTACCTAGATGTACTTTTTTTACCCACTGTGCGTCGCATAGATTTTACAGACTCGGAAATTAATAAAAATATCTAGAATACATACTAAACCATCGAATATTGCTCTAAACGGTAGTGTCGTCTCTATTCACATGTTACAGTTATTGCCAAGACCATCATAAGATGGAACTAGCAATCTTTATAGAAGTCTAATTTTGTTTATGACTATATTCTGAAATAAAAACCAGAGGCGCATACTTTTCGCTATATATATATATATATATATATATATATATATATAT
>JAABKJ010013486.1:0-10299 GCA_011634705.1 Andricus grossulariae
AAATATTGTGTTTACATAAATATTTATTTCTTCAGTTGAAGGAAATATTTCATTTTCTTACTAGAATTAAATTATTCTTAACAAATAAACTGTTATTCCAACGAAGTAGTTTTTTTTTAATCAAATATTTAGTAATTTGGCGTAATTTGTTTCGATTTAATACTTTTTTAGATTGAAGAAATATGTTGTTAAGTTCCATATCCATGTTTTTGATGTGAAGAAATATTTCTTTGGCACTTATGGCGAGGGGTAAATACGGCTATCCACCTTACAATGTCCATGTTACGACAGCGTCGTGGTCATCGCTGTGGACTTTACACTCGACGGACCCAAGTTCGATTCCTGCTAGAGGTCGATTTTTCATCGACTTTTTCTGTTTCAGGTTCATCAAGATTTTAAATTATGTGAATTTTTTAAATTAAATATACATAATAATAACAATGGTAATTATAATTAAGGCTGAGAGAATCCATTTGATCATTCAGGAAAATATGTACATCAGTTGAAGTACGAACCACTTTATTTCAATGGCCCCAAACCAGAATCATAATTTTTTTCGAGAATACCACGTTCAAAGTCAGAACTATAATAATTCTTGTAGAAAATGCCGTTTTTAATTTCAGACTGATATATTTTTCTTCCAAAATCCCCTGTTCCAAATCATAATTAGGTATATGTCTTTACAAAGTCCCCTATTTCAAAGTCAAAATTAAAATTCTTAAGGGAATTTTTAAATATTCTATTTATCTATTTCTCGTTCAAATTCTGCATGACAATCCTTTAAAAACATTTCTTATATAAAATCACAATTAAATATATTTCCTAAGTTCCTGCCTGTTAAAAGTCAGCTTCATATTTATTTACAAAATATTGTATTATAATTCCCACAATCTCTGCCATTCCCGGGTTTTTCCCCAGTGAACAAAGTTTCCGGCCTTTTCCCAGTTGCCCGGTCAGGTAGACAACAGAGTGGTTTTCTTTTCATGTGAGAACGCGCGGTGACTTGAATGAGCGGGCAGAAACCACTTTTCTTATTCTTGACGCTAATTCCTGATGCGCGCACATTAAAACGCTGATCCTCATTTTAAAAAGAAATTTATTTTTAAAATGCGAGTTGGAGGAGAAGGATGTCAAAACTAGGTCAAAACATACAATATGTGGATGCAATTGTTAAAAAAGGTCTGCAAATAAATACTGTAAATTTAACAACGTGTATATATACGTAATTAGTTTAAAGACGTTTAGAGCGTGAGTGGGTCGATAAAAAAGTTTTTGATATATATATATATATATATATATGTGTGTGTGTGTGTGTAGAGAGAGAGAGAGAGACAGAAAAGCGTCTACCGCCTTTGAAATAACTGACATACATTTATGCACTTGTCAGTGGTGCAGCATCAGGACTCTCTTGAGACTCATAATTCGTATTGTTTTAACTTTGTCCTGCGACAGAAAAATACGCGTTTTGGTACGTTTGCAGATTTCCTTCAGTGCGCAAACCTACATAATACATGATCATTTATATTGAAGCGTTGTTGAGTGCCGCTTGCGTGATATATATATATATATATATATATATATATACCTGTATATATGTACGTTTGAAAATTGAGAAAAATGAGAGATGAAAAGGGGTACTGTAGGCCGTTCGGCAAGCAGCAGGAGCGTGATGGTAGAGCTGGCATGGCAGTGAACAAGGGGCGAGCGGATGGAAGGGAGAATATGTACCACAAGGAGGGGTGTTTCATGTGATGAGGAAAGAGATAGGAGAACGGGTCGAGGGGACAGGAGAGGTGAAAGTACCGCTATACCTGGAGTAGCCCGCGGCAAAATACATACCTACCTACCTAGTGTATAGGTTGCTGCCAGTTCCCATACACTAAACTACCGCCGTCGGTTGTCGATATGATTTTAACCTGTTTGAAAAACAAACTGTCTTGTATACTCTAGCTAGAAGTAATGGACGCAGGGATTACGTAGCTGTGCTGTGCTGCTGCCAGCCTCTGATACTCAAGAACCTATAGTGGCGCTCGCGCTCTGGTACACTCGCGCTGCCCAGAAGGATCGCGCCTTCTCTACTTTGTCTGAGCCAAGTGGCGAACGGTGGTCGCGCTCGCCAGCTTTTCTTTAACAGTGAATTATCCGAAAATATTTTTTACTCCTTCAATACATATTCGTACGTGATTACATGTAGTGCTCCAGATCCTCTCTGTGCGCGCGTGTGTGTGTGTTGATGTACAAAATAATTACCAGTTTGAGAAGATATGTGTCTCGTTCAGATGCCAATATGTTGTGTGTTTCTGCGCGAAACCATCTTCGCATACGTCTATAATACCTAACCTTAAATGCCATGAAGCACACATCTTTCAAAATTCAAGTCGGATGTGCACACTACCGCAAAGTAGAGCGTAATTCAACAAGTAAAGTTATGAAAAGTTAAACATCACTATGATATATTACCATTAGGAACGAGATTCTAGAACGCATATGTTAGAAAACAGTATTGAGATTGACTATTTTGCTCATATCTCTGAGAATCACACATGAAAATATACACATCTTTGACTTAAATAATAGTGAGTGAGAGTGGTTATCGCAATGACCGACAAACGGTGACAAAGTGGAGTATCTGTTTGGTGGTAGCAGGAGCAGCAGCAGCAGCAGCAGCAGGCACAGCGTTCTAGTCAACATTTTCAACATCTGGTAGCGTGCTACAACGAGTGAAAGGTTATTTGACATTTTTCACCAGTCAATGAATATTCTACAACATTCAAACTTCTTTTTTACGCTTATCTTGTTTTTTCTTCAGCATAAAAATATTTGGTCAAACTTGGGAAGTAAGTGTAACACATAGTGAGCGCGCGGCGCTTGGCGGTGCACGGTGCAAGTATAGATGGGGTCGCACACCTGCGTGTATACATACACACACAGGCTGGCTTTTGGGATGTGTAATATACGCACATACGGCTTCATCTCTGATCGGTTTCATTTACACACCCATACCTGCATACCTCTGGATGTATGCGAGTTCCTTACCCTTACACACATTTCCGTCGCAGCCTAACGATATGCTGTCATCGTGGTCGTCGGCGTCGGCATCGTCGCACACACTATCACTAATCCAACACCTTCACTTTCGAGCCACACACATACACTGTACAAAATTTCTGTTACAACTTTACAATAAATTAACAATAATTTTGAAAGTTTATTTCCGAGGCGTATGGTAACGTTACAATACAAGATAATATTGTCATTTTCAAATGCTGGTATTGTAGTATTGTCATACATATAATGTAATGTTGAGAAAGAAAGTTTATTGAAAAAAATTGAAATTCTCAGCCGTGGAGAAACGAACCCCAACCATCAAGCTCTAAGTCGAGTGCGTTACACACTAGTCTAGCAAGGTATAATTCTTAAAGTAGAGGGTCACTCACTCATCTTCTCGACGGGCTAATGTGATAGTAAATACCATTCTCTATTTTAGGAATAATGGAAAAAGCACCAGAGAGGGTTTTAGGGGAGTATATAATGTTCCTGAAAAATGTATCACGTATTTTTTTAATGGCCCCATACCGGCATTTTAATTTTCCCTTTCACTTGTATTCTAAAAGGTGGTAAAATCCCAAACATTTTCGCAGTGTACAGTAAGTATCAAACACTGTAGAAACGGAAAAGCTTGATTTATTTTGTCATTCCGTCGATTGAAAAAAAAATATTTCAACTCTCAACAAATTGGGAGATGAAAGAAACTTTCATCAAGCACAGCAATCTTTGTATATTATACATATCTGTAAAAAAAAAATTTAAGGCTAACGGGGCATGATACAAAAAAATTACAAGAACTCTAGATGCGCTCAAATATCCATTTCGCTTCCACTGTATTAGATTATAGTACATTACGCACCAAAGGAATGAAGAGGGTCTTTATTGACGAATGTATGTTTCCAGTACGAGCCACAGGCGAGTGCACGAGCCGGAGACCAGTCCGTCTCCATCATGATTCATATGATTTCATATAACAAAATGCATGAGTATCGTCGTATTTTTCATGCCTGTGGAGCCGACCTTAAGTACCGTTTTTCAAGGTCATTTGTATGTAAAGGCCATGTATATATATCACATATGCCGTATAAAATTATAACATGGATATATAATGGCCATTACATATCAGCTCGTACCCGTGCAAAAATCGCCATATCTTTTCACTATTACCGATCTGGCCGTGATCGGGATGATACGCTCTGGACCGGATAGGGCTAATTTCATGGCCCAAAGTTGCACCAGATCGGCTTGTCCGATTTACGTGTTGCAAGGCCATCTGGTACCCAATCAGGAGTGTCAGCGTCACGACCAGGGCCGAATACACCCGAACACGCCCGAACTGACAGAGACCATTTTCGGCGAGATGAGCGAGTGTCGTTGAGCGTCATGTTTGCGGTGTATTAAATTAATTAAATTTAAACTGATTTCATATCAGCCCAAACTGCTTGTCGATTTTCCAAACATGCGTGGAGAGTGAAGCGCATGGAGAGAAAATGATGAGGAGTGTATTAAAACAAACGCGGCACTTGAAGTCAGCCGTCGAAACACTCTCAACAAAATCGAAACGGTGATGTTCCAATACATAAATATTGCAGTTTTCATATGCTGGTATTGTAATATTGCCATACATGTATTGTTAATATTGCAACACGTATAATTTAATGCTGCGGAAGAATGTTTAAAAAATCGAAATTCGCAGGACGGAGAATCGAACCCGAACCATCAAGCCCTCATAGTCGAGTGTGTTACTCACTAGACTAACAAAGACATAATTCTCATCTTACAGGCATGACTTCAGCCCTTTTCGACGCCTATGAAGCGGGGCTAAAGCTCTACTTTTTACTCCCTAGGGGCTGAAAAGTGACGTGACAGTTGAATAATGAAAATTATATATCATGAGCTCGCATTTCACGATTATTAGCCCACTCACTGCACCATGACAACTGTGAGGAAATTTTGCTTGCAGATTATAGAATTTTGCGGTTATTTATGGAAAGTTACCATATATAACTGATTAAATTACAATACATTACCGAAAATTTTCATAAATTTCCGCAAATTTATGGAGATTTTCAAAAATGAATTTTGGGTAATTTATGGTAAGTTAATATATTTACCTGTAAAATTACCACGAATGACTGAGAAATTTAATAAATTTCCGGAAATTTATGGAAATTTTTAAAAATGAATTTTGGGCAATTTTTCATTGAATTTTTGCTAATTTGGAATAAGTTAACACAAATTTTATGCTTCTTTATTCAAAATCTGATATTGACTGTATTTCGTGAAATGTATGAAATCATCCAGTTATCAAAAATATCGTGTGCTTGTACTGAAAACATACACTCGTCGAAGAAGTCCCTCTTCTCCCCCTAGGTGCATAATATACTATTTCACATTTCTCAAAAAAGCCACGAAGAATAAAATTACCAAAAATAAAAAATGAACATTAAAAAAAATTAATTTTTTTTCTCGTCATCTAGTCAATCTTTTCGGGCTCTGATCGGGTGCTGCTAGCCCGTCATGACCAAACATTTTTCCAAGTGTCTAACTCGAAAATTTTTTTGCACATTTCCAAAAAAATACAGGGTGTTCAAAAGTACGAAAAATGAATACTAAAAAAAGTTATTTTTCTTCTCACCATCTATTCAATCTTTTGGGGCCCCAGTCGCGTGCTGGCTTGCCTACCAGGGCCAAAAATTTGTCTAACTTTTGAATCTAAATATTTTTTTGCATATTTCAAAATACATGCAGGGTGTTAAAAAGTTTAAAGAATGAAAAATGTATATTAAAAACATAGATTTTTTTCTTATCGTCTAGACAGTCTTTGAAATAATCTTCAGCGTCCACCACCCAAAAAAGATTTTTGCAAGGTCGACTGATTAGCGCTAGCTTAGTTCGTCCAGACTAGCGCTAAATTAGTTTGTCCACAGGAGCGTTACACGTTATACCTTTGTTATACAAAGTATCGTATGCACCAAGGAGGCAAACGCTTTTTTACCGTCGTGTGTTTGCAATACTCGGCTTCGATTCGCCCTTCGCGATCTCATCTAAGCGTCGTTATTACAAACTAAAGCTCACATAAGAAGACTGAGTTTACTCCTGGGTACACAATATACTATAAAAAGGCTAAAATAAGAGAGTGAAAAATTGTACGGAAATAAGGGCAAGTAGAAGGCCGACGCAATGCCTAATAGTGTATTAGGCCACAAGGGAGGGAAGTACGCAATTTTTCCCGAGGAATCACACAAGGTTGAAATCGGCTGCCTCCCGTGTAGAATAAGATACTTTTTTTCGATTACACTAAATTGCCATATTCACATGCGTGCAATAGCGGATGTGGAATCGAGTATTCTTAATCAGTGATGGGTGCGTGTGTATATTTGGCTACGCAGACGCAGTGCTTCTTCATTAATCACTTTGACAGCTCTGTTACTCCCGGGGGGAGTAATGAAGACGTACCGAACATGCGTGGTCAAGTGCGCATGTGCACTAATCACTGGTTAGGAAATGGCGGTTTCTCTCCCGCGTTGCAGGCAAGGAATATGGCCATTGTAGTCAAGTCGGGAAAAAATGATGGGAAAATATAATTTTTTTTGAACAGTAGCGGCAGTGCAAAAGCAATCACGGCAATAAGGAGCACCCTTTCCTTTTCATCGCTTTTTCTGTTTTGCACGTAAAAACTGTGTTCCGTGCGAAAATCGAAAAGAAAAGAATATAATTGACCAAACGCATGGACTGAGTAGTAACAGCAAATTCACTTTTAGCACAGATATTTCCTTTTTACCCTTCAATCTATTTTCCTGGTCCAACTTGCCGCAGCAAAATCGAGGTAGATATTTGAGCTCTTGTACAGTTTTTGTCATTTTTTGCATCTCGCTTCATCGTCTTAACATCCCTGGTAGCAAGATAACTGCAGACTGGCGCCAGCTGGGCGCCAGAAAAAGAAGAATCTGTTTACAGCTTGGCGCCCGGCTGGTTCCGCTTTGGGGTGCTGTTCTGGCGCCAGAGTCTGGTATAGCAAATCGTGGCCCAGACTGGTCATGATATACACAAGACAAAATTAAAATAACGTAAAATGATAGTAAATAGGTTTCTGTAATAGTTTTACACTATATTTCAGCTCTTTCTAGGAGAATATACTGCGGAGACGTCACTACATTTCAGGCGTGACACACTGAAATATAACAAACATAACCCCTTGTCGTATAAGCTTATTGCATGCTTGCATGTTTGGGGATACTTTTGAATCGTTCAGATTTCCGATTGCTAGATTTTCAATTTCATTAATTAATTCCTACATTAATTACTAGTGTTTAAATTAAATACCAGAATCTGGTTCCTTCATTCGCCAGATTCTCTTTTTCGTCTGGTCTGATCATTTCTCCCGCCAGTCTGGTCGACTAGAGGCAAGGTGGCCACCGTCCCGCGTTCGCCGGGACGGTCCTGCATTAGTACCTTCTGTCCCGCTTTGAAATTTGTCCCTCAAAGAGTCCCGGAAACTTGGGGTAGCGTCGCGCATGTCCCGCATTTACTATGCTTTTTATACAATCTATACTTTCGTGGTAAAAAAAAAAGAATATTCACTACACTCGCACTACAGTCTTTCAAGTTTATAATACGTGTGCATGAGTAGTATAAAGTTTTTCGTACTATGACCAAGGTAGCCAACTATCTAGACCCAAAATGACTAGTAATGATATACGTCGAGCAACATGTACCTACTAGTCATGCTAAGGAGGTTAGTTTCTCCACGTTTGTTCACAGTCTGCTACAGAAGCCTTCCCCTAAAAAAAAGGTCTTCAGTGGTAAGGTCCGGCCGTCCCGCATTTTGAGTCTAGATAGTTGGCTACCTTGTTCAAGTTTGATTATCCATTTTTCTCCGTGCAAGTGGACGGAGAAAAGTTGATTTTTAAATTAAAAGATATTTGCAGAGAAAAAGCGAAAAATAATTACAAAAATGTGTAATTTTGGAGTTAGATTTTTTAAGATTCCAGGACAATAATGTAAAGACAATTTATAGAATCTCTTGTAGAATCCATTATTTATGTACGAATAGTAATAAATCTCGCAGAGAAGAAAATTAAGTAAACATTTGAAAACGTTTAAAAATTGTCTTTTATTTTTTCTTGTTCCTAAAATACTTCGTCCAGTATTTTGGCAATAACGTTTCTTTTCTTTATATAAAAGAAAAATACAAAGACTTGTTATGACACGTCTGACTTGATTGAATTTAATTTTATATTGCAGAAATAAAGTTATTCTCGATTTTATAATATGCACAGAAAAGTGACATTTTTCTACACAACATAAAGAAAACTGACCAATAATGAAAATATTAAATTTTTCTTTTTAAACTGAATGACTTCCACTTTTACTTTTTTATATGAATAGACCATAAATGTTGATTGATAATTTTAATGAAGAAAAAATAAATTTTACATTAATCCAATTTGAATTTTCGCGGAACTATGACAAAATCAGGTAGCGCTACCTATTGGTTCCTAGACTCCCCTATTAGGTATTTTCACTTAACCATCGGCTCACTTCATTGAGTGCTGTGGGGAAAACAATGGACTAAATGCATGGGATTTGATCCATTTTAGCGCTATCTTATTAATATCTTCGTAAAAACTATTATTTTCAATATAAGGATATTCGAAAATTATTTTTGATTTTAATATATTATACAATATAATAAAATATATAATATATTGTACTATATTTAATTAAATAATAAAATGATAATTATTATTCATTACGAAGATATTACAAAAATAAAGTTTTGTCCCATGCATTTGATCCATTGCTTTCCCCTCAGCAGTCAACGAAGTGAAGTTAGCTGGTGGTTGAAGTAAAAATACCTAATATGGTCGAGCTTCACTCGTTAACTCTGTTGTTCCCTTGGTTACTCAGTGTCTTTTCTGTTGGTGATTACATGATTTGAATTAGCAGCGTTTAAATATCCAGAACGCAGAATCTTTTTGTGCTTTTTGAAGTAAAGGACCAACTTGATATATACTTGGGAATTGTTTGTGATTTCAAGAACTGGAAGGAATAAACTGGATTCACTTGAGCGGAATTTTTGAAATTTTGGGCATTATAGTGACCATATGCAAAGGCGATAAGCTACCCACAAATCCTGCTTTTAAACGCTTTTAGAAGGAAATTGTTCATCGGCGTTAATGGCTCTGCTTTGCTAGTAGAGGTAACATCTTTTTATTACGTCGATTCGCTCTTTTAGATGTGCTTTTTGCCGCTTTTTCATCAACGGTCAGTTGAAAGGAAGAGAAAAATGTCGGATTCTTTTTGAATTTCAAGGCAAGGTTTGTCTAACCGTTCTTTTCAACGATAAATATACATAGCAGCAGTCATTCTAATACACGATGAGGTCGAATAACAAATACCATTTGTTCCCTAGCGGACCAAATGAACGGAACGGATAGGCTAAAGCGTATCCTTATAGTATCCAAATCGTATCCTCTCCGTCGTATCATGCAAGGAAAACTCATTAAAAAAGGAAGGTGAACATTTAACTTGTTAAAATTCGGATTCTAAGTGAAATTTCGCGTTAGATTATCACGGAGTAATTGCAATAGTTTTTCTTGCAACGATAAAAACTTAAAAAAATATATAATACCTATCGACAACGTGGGCTGAAGGCGACTTCAAGCGCATCCATAATATTTTAAGCAGTATTACTTAAACGATTATGCATGCTTGATTATGGATCCGTTCCGTTCATTCGGTCCGCTAGGATTTTCTCTGTAGCCTAAAGCTTCCTACTTGCCAGAACTGACTAATAAATGAATCATTTTTAAATAAAAAATATATAAATAAAAAAATTATAAATTGATTTTTCTCTAAATGAACTTTCGGAACGCAAAAATATAACAATAATAATGTATTATATAGAACTCTGTACTGTTTATTGTATGTCAATATTTTTTATTATTAATTGGTATAATTATTATATTATATCATGATTAAAAACTAAAGGTTAACAACCACCGCAGGGTCCCACTGGGAGCAACTGTCTTCTAAAAAACGACATCGGCTCCCAGTAGGACCGCGGTAAATCCTATTCATGACCACGTCTCACAACCGTGAGATACGTGGTCACAGGACACGAGGAAATCACAACGACAGGCCGGCGAAACTCTCATGTATTTTAAGTACACGAAGCGACCCAAGGATGACAGATTTCTGCATCCATCTCGCAAGTGCCGTGGCATATTTTTGGCACGCGGGTAT
>JAABKJ010013487.1:0-10299 GCA_011634705.1 Andricus grossulariae
CTAGAATTCCACTTCAATTAAATAGAATTCTGTTTGAATTAACTTGAATTTCTCGAATTCTATTTGAATTTCAAAAATTAAATTAGCGCTGACTAGAATTCCACTTCAATTAAATAGAATTATGTTTGAATTAACTTGAATTTCTCGAATTCTATTTGAATTAACTTGAATATCTCGAATTCTATTTGAATTTCAAAAATTAAGTTAGCGCTAAATAGAATTCCACTTTAATTATATGGAATTTCTCGAATTCTATTTGAATTAACTTGAATTGTTATAATTCGATCTGAATAGCTGGATTTTCATTTGAATAACAAGAATTCAATTTGAATTCCAAGAATTAAATTAAAACTAACTGGAATTCAACGTTGAATTGATAGAATTATGTATGAATTAACTTGAATTCCTAGAATTCTATTTGAATTTACTATCATTCAATTTAAATGAACTAGAATTCAGTTTGAATTTCAAGAATTAAATCAGCGATAACTAAAATTCCACTTCAATTAATAGAATTCTGTTTGAATTAACTTGAATTTCTCGAATTATATTTGAATTTACTTGAATTTCTCGAATTCTATTTGAATTAACTTGAATAGTTATAATTCTATCTGAATAACTAGATTTTCATTTGAATAATAAGGATTAAATTAGAATTCCAAGAATTAAATTAAAACTAACTAGAATTCAACTTTAAATTAATAGAATTCTGTATGAATTAACTTGAATTTCTAGAATTCTATTTGAATTTACTATCATTCAATTTAAATGAACTAGAATTCAGTTTGAATTTCAAGAATTAAATTAGCGATGACTATAATTCCACTTCAATTAAATAGAATTCTGTTTTAATTAACTTGAATTTCTCGAATTCTATTTGAATTTACTTGAATTTCTCGAATTTTATTTGAATTAACTTGAATAGTTATAATTCGATCTGAATAGCTAGATTTTCATTTGAATAACAAGAATTCAATTTAAATTCCAAGAATTAAATTAAAACTAACTAGAATTCAACTTTAAATTAATAAAATTCTGTATAAATTAACTTGAATTCATCGAATTCTATTTGAATTTACTATAATTAAATTTAAATGAACTAGAATTCAATTTGAATTTCAAGAATTTAATTAGCGCTGACTAGAATTCTACTTCAATAAAATAGAATTCTGTTTGAATTAACTTGAATTTCTCGAATTATATTTGAATTTACTTGAATTTCTCAAATTCTATTTGAATTAACTTGAGTTGTTATAATTCGATCTGAATAACTAGATTTTTATGTGAATAACAGGAATTCAATTTGAATTCCGATAATTAAATTATAACTAACTAGAATTCAGCTTTAAATTAATAGAATTCTGTATGAATTAACTTGAATTCAGCGAATTCTATTTGAATTTACTATCATTAAATTTAAATAAACTAGAATTCAATTTGAATTTCAAAAATTAAATTAGCGCTGACTAGAATTCCACTTCAATTAAATAGAATTCTGTTTGAATTAACTTGAATTTCTTGAATTATATTTGAATTAACTTGAATTGTTATAATTCGATCTAAATAACTAGATTTTCATTTGAATAACAAGAATTCAGTTTGAACTCCAAGAATTAAATTAGAACTGGCTAGAATTCCACTTTAATTATAAAGAATTCTACTTGAATCAACTAGAATTCTGATTAATTTGCCTGAACTTAACTTGAATAACTTTCAGTTACTAGAATTCCATTTTAATTAATTTAAATTGTAAGAATTCTCTCAGAATTGCTAGATTTTCATTTGAATCAACTAGAAATAATTTTACATTAACTAGAATTTGGTTTGAATCAATTTACAGTGTAATATTTCAATTTAAGTTAACTATAATTAATTTTAAATTGACTAGAATTTGATATAAATTAAGTTGAATTATAATAATTCTATTTAAATTTACTAAAATTAATTTTAAATTAACTAGAAATCGATATAAATTAACTTCAATTGTAACAATTCAATTTTAATTTACTAGAATTATTTTTAAATTAACTAAAATTAAATGTAAGTTAACAAGAATTCTATTAGAATTAATTAGGATTCGATCTAAATTGCTAGAATTAAATTTGAATTGACTAGAATTCCACTTGAATCACTTAGAATTTTGTTTCATTTGCCTGCACTCAATTTGAATGACTTTGAATTATTAGAATTTCATTTCAATTAATTTAAATTGTAAGAGTTCTGTCAGAATTGCTAGATTTTTATTTAAATAAACTAGAATTAATTTTAAATTAACTAGAATTTGATTTTAATTAATTTGAATTGTGAACAATCAATTTGAATTTACTAGAATTAATTTTAAGTTAACTAGAATTTGATTTTAACTAATTTGAATTGGGAACAATCAATTTGAAATTACTAGAATTAATTATTAACTACAATTTGATTTTAATTAATTTGAATTGTGAACAATCAATTTGAATTTGCTAGAATTAATTTTAAATTAACTAGAATTTGATTTCAATTAATTTGAGTTGTGATCAAACAATTGGAATTTACTAGAATTAATTTTAAATTAACTAAAATTGAATGTAAGCTAACTAGAATTCTCTGGCTAGAACGTTCAAATTTAAACAATTTAAATAATTAAAGCGCTAAGTGGCTAAGGCTTAAAAAATGATTGATTTATTACCTGACTGAGTCGTGCATGATTTTTGTAATAAACATCAGAGCATTGATAACAATTGGATCAGTAATCGGTCCACTTTGCGCACTAAAACTTTCCACGACTGTTTTACAAACCTCGATTTTTATGCTTTCTTTGTGGAAAAGGTCGATTAACGGCAAAAAATTATTCTGTGATAAAAATACATTCTCTTAATTAAATAAGTAATATTATAAAACATTTTAATATTTAAAACACTTCAGTTTTTAAAATACTAGTAGCTCGAAGAAACAATTTTTTATGCAAGGGCGGATCCAGAACGGAAAACAAATATAAATTAAATTTTAGGTTGAAAAAATTTGTTTTTAACCCAAACAAAAAATTTTCAACAAACTACATTAATTTTCAATAAAAAAAGTGATATTCTAAATTATAAAATTCCAACAAAAAAGTTCATTTTCAACCAAATAGTTACATTTTCATTTGAAAAGATTAATTTTACATTAAAAAAAAACGAATTTTCTAAATTATAAAATCACAAGAAAAAAGTTTATTTTCAAACAAATAGTTAAATTTTCTTTTGAAAAAATTAATTTTGACAACAAAAAATGGAAATTTGAGCAAAGTAGTTCAATTTTTAACGAAAGATACGCATTTTCTACTAAAATTATGAATAGTCAACAAAAATGAATTTTTAAGAAAGTAGTTTAACTTTCAACTAAACAGTTGTATTTTAACCAAAAAAATTGAATTATTATAAAAAAAGACGAATTTTCAATAAAACGCATACATTTTTAACCAAGAAGATTAATTTTCTACCAAAAAAAACGAATTTTCAAAAAAATAGTTGAATTTTTAGTGTAAAAATGATTACTTTTTGACCAAAAATGGATAAGTTAAATTTTCATTTTAAAAAATCTGCAATTTAGAAAAGTGAATTTTTTACAAAATATTCGAATTTTACATCACGAAAATATGAATTTTCAACAAAACAGTTGAATTTTCAATAAAAAGTTAGCTTTTAACCAAACAGTCCAATTTTCAACTAAACTATGAATACTGAACCAAAAAAAAAAAAAAATTCAATGAGGTAGTTCAACTTTCAACCAAGGAGTTGAATTTTCAATAAAAAATATAATAGTTGATATTTAAAAAAAAATATTTTAATTTAAAATAAAAAAAAACAATTGCATTTAACCAAGAAAGACGAATTTTCAATAAAATGAATACATTTTTTACCAAAAAGATTAATTTTTTATACCAAAAGAAGACGAATCTTCAACAACAAAAATTTAATTTTCGACGAAATATTGGAATTTTCTATAAAATTATTGAATTTTTAAGACAAAAAGAAGAATTTTCTACAAAATAGTTGAATTTTCAACAAAACTTTAAGTTTCAACCAAACAGTTGAATTTTCTACTAAAAATATGAATCTTCAACCAAAAAAATGAGCTTTAATAAACTTCACATACATTCGTTGAAGAAAATTCACAATCGCCCCCTCCCAAGAATTTTCTGGATCCGCCCTTGATTTGATAAATAAACTAAAATTAAAATTAACTTAAAACAAGTTTCTTACCATGATTAGTAAAGATTCAAAATCCTGGGTATGAGCAACAATTTTCTCGACAATTGTTTGGAGATGGGGATAAAACTGCTCAAAAACTCGATTCGTCCCCAAATGACTGATAATAGCTCCAAGAAATTGATTGAGTTCTGTGACCTTTAAAATAAAAATATATAAATTACATTTAGCATGGTTAATAAATGTAAGAAAATGAAAAATATTTATGTGATCTTTAAAATAAAAAAAAATAAAAATTAGATTTAGAATGATTAATAAATACAAAATAATTAAAAATATTCCTGTGATCTTTAAAATAAAAAAATATAAATTACATTTAGCATGATTAATAAATGTAAGAAAATGAAAAATATCTATGTGATCTTTAAAATAAAAAAAAAAAATTAGATTTAGAATGATTAATAAATACAAAATAATTAAAAATATTCCTGTGATCTTTAAAATAAAAAATAAAAATAAATTTTAGTATTTTTTATCAAGTATTTTTAATTAGTATTATAAATTGTACTCACAGAAAAATGGATAACCGTGAACTGAATCCAGATTTCCGCGCAGTACATAAATTTCGTAGAATCCTTGAGGCTTCCCAAATATTTCCAAACTGTGTTCAATACAGATTGACAATCGTCTTTTGGTGGTGGTTCTTTTACGAGACACTCGCCGAGACTTCGATAGAGAAGATACTGCGGATATCCTATTTCAAAATAGAATTAAAATCCACTAAAATGTACAGTTTTTACTCCAAAGAATTCAAAAGAATTCAAGAAAATTCAAAAGAATTCAAAATAGTTCAAGAGGATTCGAAGGAATTCAATACAATTCAAGAGATATAAAAAAATTTCAAGAAAATTTAAGAAAATTCAATAGAACTCAAAAGGATTCAAAAGAATTCCAGAAAATTCAAAAGAATTCAAAATAATTCAAGAGGGTTCGAAGGAATTCAATAAAATTCAAGAGTTATCAAAAAAATTCTGGAAAATTCAAAAGAACTCAAAAGGATTCAAAAGAATTCAAGAAAATGCAAGAGCATTCAATTGAATTCAAGAAAATTCAAAAGAACTCAAAAAGATTCAAAATAATTCAAGAAAATTCAAAATAATTCGAGAGGTTTCAAAGGAATTCAAGAAAATTCAATAGAACTCAAAAGGATTCAAGAGAATTCAAGAAAATTCAAAATAAGTCAACAGGATTCAAAGGTATTCGAGAAAATCCAAGAAAATTCAAATGAATTCAAGAAAATACAAGAGAACTCAAAAGGATTCAAAAGAATTCAAGAAAATTGAAAATAATTCCAGAGGTTTCAAAGGAATTCAAGAAAATTCAAGAGAATTCAATAAAATTCGATAGAACTCAAAAGGATTCCAAAGAATTCAAGAAAATTCAAAAAAATTCAATAGGATTCAAAGGTATTCAAGAAATTTCACGAGAATTTAAATGAATTCAAGAAAATACAAAAGAACTCAAAAGGATTCCAAAGAATTCAAGAAAATTGAAAATAATTCAAGAGGATTCAAAGGTATTAAAGAAAATTCAAGAGAATTCAAATGAATTCAAGAAAATACCAAAGAACTCAGAAAGATTCAAAAGAATTCAAGAAGATTCAAAATAATTCAAGAGGTTTTAAAGAAATTAAAGAAAATTCAAGAGAATTCAAGAAAATTCAATGGAACTCAAAATGATTCAAAAGAATTCAAGAAAATTCGAGAGAATTCAATAGTTTTCAAAAGAATTCAAAATAATTCAAGAGAATTCAAGACTACAAGGTGACTTGAAGAGAATTCAAAAGACGTCAAAAGATATCAAAAGAATTCAAGAAAATTCAAAATAATTCCAGAGAATTCAAGAGAATTAAAAAAAGTGTAAAGTAAATTCCAGAGAATTCAAAAGAATTCAAAAGAATTCAAAAGGATACAAGAGAATTCCATAGTTTTCAAAAGAATTCAATATTTTTCAAGAGAATTCAAAATAATTCAAGAGAATTCAAAATAATTCTAGAGAATTCAAAATAATTCTAAAGAATTCCAGAGAATTAAAAAAGTGCAAAGTAAATTCCAGAGAATTCCAAATAATTCAAAAGAATTCAAAAGGATACAAGAGAATTCAATATTTTTCAAAAGAATTCAATAGTTTTCAAAAGAATTCAATAGTTTTCAAAAGGATTCAAAAGAATTCAAGAGAATTCAAAATAATTCAAGAGAATTCAAAATAATTCCAAAGAATTCAAGAGAATTAAAAAAAGTGCAAAGTAAATTCCAGAGAATTCAAAATAATTCAAAAGAATTCAAAAGGATACAAGAGAATTCCATAGTTTTCAAAAGAATTAAAAAGAATTCAAGAGAATTCAAAATAATTCCAAAGAATTCAAGAGAATTAAAAAAAGTGCAAAGTAAATTGCAGAGAATTCAAAATAATTCAAAAAGATACAAGAGAATTCAATAGTTTTCAAAAGAATTCAAAATACTTCAAGAGAATTCAAGACTGCAAGGTGAATTCAAGAGAATTCAAAGAATTCAAGAGCTTTCAAAGAATTCAAGAGCTTTCAAAAAGGCATCAAAAGACATCAAAAGAATTCAAGAAAATTCAAAATAATTCAAGAAAATTCGAGAGAATTCAATAGTTTTCAAAAGAATTCAAAATAATTCAAGAAAATTCAAGACTGCAAGGTGAATTCAAGAGCATTCAAAAGACGTCAAAAGATATCGAAAGAATTCAAGAAAATTCAAAATAATTGAAGAGAATTCAAGAGAATTTAAATTAATTCAAGAAAATACAAAAGAACTCAAAAGGATTCAAAAGAATTCAAGAATATTCAAAATAATTCAAGAGGATTCAAAGGTATTCAAGAAAACTCAAGAGAATTAAAATGAATTCAAGAAAATACAAAAGAACTAAAAAAGATTCAAAATAATTCAAGAAAATTCAAAATAATTCAAGAGGTTTCAAAGGAATTTAAGAAAATTCAAGAGAATTCAAGAAAATTCAATAGAACTCAGAAGGATTCCAAAGAATTCAAGAAAATTCAAAAGAATTCGAGAGGATTCAAAGGTATTCAAGAAAATTCAAGAGAATTCAAATGAATTCAAGAAAATACAAAATAACTCAAAATAATTCAGAAGAATTCAAGAAAATTTTAAATAATTCAAAAGGTTTCAAAGGAATCAAAGAAAATTCAAGAGAATTCAAGAAAATTCAATGGAACTCAAAAGGATTCAAAAGAATTCAAGAAAATTCGAGAGAATTCAATAGTTTTCAAAATAATTCAAAATAATTCAAGATAATTCAAGACTACAAGGTGACTTCAAGAGAATTCAAATAATTCAAAAGCATTCAAAAGATATCAAAAGAATTCAAGAGAATTTAAGAAAGTGCAAAGTAAATTCCGGAGAATTCAAAAGAATTCAAAAGGATACAAGAGAATTCAATAGTTTTCAAGCGAATTCAAAATAATTCAAGAAAATTCAAGACTGCAAGGTGAATTCAAAAAGATTCAAAAGAATTCAAGAAAATTCAAAATAATTCAAGAGGTTTCAAAGGAATTCGAGAAAATTCAAGATAATTCAAGAAAATTCAATATAACTCAAAAGGATTCAAAATAATTCAAGATAATTCAAAATAATTCAAGAGGATTCAAAGGTATTCAAGAAAATTCAAGAGAACTGAAAAGGATTCAAAATAATTCAAGAAAATTCAAAATAATTCAAGCGGTTTCAAAGGAATTCAAGAAAATTCAAAATAATTCCAGAGAATTCAAGAGAATTAAAAAAAGTACAAAATAAATTCCAGAGAATTCAAAATAATTCAAAAGGATAGAAGAGAATTCAATAGTTTTCAAAAGAATTCAAAATAATTCAAGAGAATTCAAGACTGCAAGGTGAATTCAAGACAATTCAAAGAATTCAAGAGCATTCAAAAAGACATCAGACATCAATAGAATTCAAGAAAATTCAAAATAATTAAAGAAAATTCGAGAGAATTCAATAGTTTTCAAAAGAATTCAGAATAATTCAAGAGAATACAAGACTGCAAGGTGAATTCAAGAGCATTCAAAAGACGTCAAAAGATATCAAAAGAATTCAAGAGAATTCAAGAGAATTAAAAAAAGTGCAAAGTAAGTTCCAGAGAATTCAAAATAATTCAAAAGGATACAAGAGAATTCAAAATAATTCATTAGGATTCAAAAGACATGAAAAGAATTCATATATGTAATTCCAAAGAATTCAAATAGAAAATCCAAAATAATTGAAATAGGTATTTCAAAAGAATTCAAAAAAAATAATTTAAGAGAATTCAAGACTGCAATGTGAATTCAAAAGAATTCAGAGAATTCAAGAGCATTCAAAAGACATTAAAAGATATCAAAAGAATGCAGGAAAATTCAAAATAATTCAAGAGAATTCAAAAGATTTAAAAAAAGTGCAAAGTAACTTCCAGATAATTCAAAAGAATTCAAAAGGATACAAGAGAATTAAAAATAATTCAGTAGGATTCAAAGTACATCAAAAGAATTCATTTAGGTAATTCAAAAAACTTCAAATAGATAATTCGAAATAATTGAAATTGATAATTTAAAGGAATTCAAGAGAACCCAACTGTGTGCACGGTAAATTCAAGAGAATTCAAAAGAACTCAAGAAAATTCAAAAGAACTCAAAAGGATTCAAAGGAATTCAAGAAAATTCAATAGTTTTCAAAAGAATTCAAGAGAATACAAGACTGCAAGGTGAATTCACGAGAATTCAAAGACTCAAGAGCATTCAAAAGCCATCTAAGGATATCAAAAGAATTCAAGAAAATTTAAAATAATTCAAGAGAATTAAAAAAAGTGCAAAGTAAATTCCAGAGAATTCATAAGAATTCAAAAGAATTCAAAGGGATACAAGAGAATTCAAAATAATTCAGTAGGATTCAAGACATCAAAAGAATCCATACAGGTAATTCAAAAAACTTCATATAGAAAATTCAAAATAATTGAAATAGGTAATTCAAAAGAATTCAAGAGAACTCAAAAGTGTGCAAGGTAAATTCAAGAGAATTCAAGGAAATTCAAAAGAACTCAAACGGATTCAAATGAATTAAGAAAATTCAAGAGAATTCAATAGTTCTCAAAGGAATTCAAAATAAATCAAGAGCATTCAACAGACATTAAAAGATATCGAAAGAATTCAAGAAAATTCAAAATAATTCAAGAGAAATCAAGAGAATTAAAAATTGCAAAGTAAATGCCAGAGAATTCAAAAGAATTCAAAAGGATACAAGAGAATTCAAAATAATTCAGTAGGATTCAAGACATCAAAAGAATTCATATAGGTAATTCAAAAAACTTCAAATAGAAAATTCAAAATAATTGAAATTGGTAATTTCAAAGAATTCAAGAGAACTCAAAAGTGTGCAAGGTAAATTCAATAGAATTCAAGAAAATTCAAAAGAACGCAAAAAGATTCAAAAGAATTCAAGAAAATTCAAAAGAATTCAATATAGTTCAAGAGAAGTCAAGACTGTAAGGTGAATTCAAGAGAATTCAAAGAATTAAATAGCATTCAAAAGACATCAAAAGATACCAAAAGAATTCAAGAAAATTCAAAATAATTCAAGAGAACTAAAAAAGTGCAAAGTAAATGCCAGAGAATTCAAAAGAATTCAGAAGGGTACAAGAGAATTCAAAATAATTCAGTAGGATTCAAAACATCAGAAGAATTCATATAGGTAATTCAAAAAACTTCAAATAGAAAATTCAAAATAATTGAAATAGATAATTCAAAAGAAATCAAGAGAACTCAAAAGTGTGCAAGGTAAATTCAAAAGAATTCAAAAGAATTCAAGAAAATTCAAAAGAACTCAAAAGGATTCAAAAGAATTAAAGAAAATTCAAGAAAATTCGATATTTTTCAAAAGAATTCAAAATAATTCAAGAGAATTCAAGACTTTAAGGTGAATTGAGGAGCATTCAAAAGACATCAAAAGATATCAAAAGAATTCAAGAAAATTCAAAATAATTCAAGAGAATTAAAAAAAGTGCAAAGTAAATTCCAGAGAATTCAAAATAATTCAAAAGAATTCAAAAGGATACA
>JAABKJ010013488.1:0-10299 GCA_011634705.1 Andricus grossulariae
ATTTTAAAGAGTTACAATTGAAAACTCTTGAATTTAAGAAATGTACAAATAAAATTTGTTAAATTTTGATGATTTTAGATATCGAAAGTCAAGTTTTTAATTCTAAATCTTCCAAGTTTAAGAAATTTCGAACATGAACCATAAAAATTACAGTATTTTGTTTGAAAAATTAAAACTTGCATAATCTTCAATTTTACATTTTCAAAATTAACAACTCTTCAATTTTCAAGATTAACAACTTAACATCATACAATTTTAAAGACTTAGAATTAAAAATTCTTGAATGTTAAAAAAGTATAAGTAAAAATTCTGAAATTTTGAGGATTTTAATGATCAAAAGTCAAATTTTCAATTCTAAATCTTCCAAATTGAAGAAATTTTGAACGTGAATGATAAAAATTGAATAATTTTTAATTGTAAAACTTGAAACTTGCACAATTATTAATTGTAAATTTTTAAAGTTAAAAACACTTGAATTTGAAGAAATTTTAATTCTACAATTTTGAATATCTCTACTTCAAAATTCTTCAGATTTATCTATTTCCAGTTTGAAATTCTTCAATTTTAAAGAGTTGCAATTAGAACCTCTTGAATTTTAGAAATGTATACATAAAATTTTTTCAATTTTGCCGAATTTTTAATTTAAAAGTCAAGTTTTCTTTTCTAAACCTTCCCAAATGAAGAATTTTTTGACGTAAACGACCAAATTGAAGTATTTTTAAATGGAAAACTTAAAACTTGCATAATTATTTTTTATTAATTTTCAAAATTAAAAACTCTTCTACTTAAAAAATTTATAATTTTACAGTTTTGAATATTTTTAACTGAAAATTCTTGAATTTGAACGATTTTCAGTTTAAAATTATTTAATTTTAAAGATTTGCAATTGAAAACTCTTGAATTTTGGAAATGTATAAATAAAATTTGTTGAATTTTGATGATTTTAGATATCAAAAGTCAAATGTTTAATCATAAATCTTTCAAGTTGAAGAATTTTCGAATGTAAATCGTAAAAATTACAGAATTTTAATTTGAAAACTTAAAACTTTCATACTTTTCAATTGTAAATTTTCAAAATAAAAACTCTTCAATTTTAAAGATTAACAACTTAAAATTCTACAATTTGAAAGACTTAAAGTTGAAAATTCTTGAATTTAAAAGAAGTATAAATAAAAATTCTAAAATTTTTATGACTTTAAAGATCAAAAGTCAAGAGTTTTCAATTCTAAATATTCCAAATGGATGTAATTTCAAACGAAAATCATCAAAATTACAGATTTTTTATTTATACATATTTAAAATTGTTAAATTTTAAAGGTTTAAAACCTTCTGTAATTTGGATGCTTTACTTGTAAAATTTCTTAAATTTGGAAGATTTATAATTGAAAACTTTACGTTTGATTTCCAAAATCACCAAACTCATCACAATTTTAGAATTTTTATTTACAAATCTTTAAAATCAAAGATTTCTCAATTGAAACTATTCAAAATTGTAGAACTTTAAATTTTTAATCTTTAAAATTGAAGAGTTTTTAATTTTGAAAATTTATAATTAAAAATTATGCAAGGATTAGGTTTTACAATGTAAAGTTCTGTAATTGTGATGATTTACTTTCGAAAATGCTTTAATTTGGAATGTTTTGTATTAAAAACTTGACTTGCGATCTTCAAAATCATAAAAATTTAAGAATTTTTATTTATGTACCTTTAAATTGAAGAGTTTTCACTCAAAACTCTTTAAAATGGTAGAACTTTGAATTGTAAATATTTTAAATTGAAATTTCTAATTTTGAACATTTATAATTAAAAGTTATGCATGTCTTAAGTTTGAAGGTTAACGATTAAAAATTTAGTAATTTTGATGATTTACAGTCGAAAGTTTTTCAATTTGGAAAATTTAGAATTAAAAACTTGACTTTTTATCTTCAAAATCATAAAAATTTAATAATTTTTATTCATACATCTTTAACATTCAAGAGTTTTTAAATAAAACTCTTTCAAATTCAATAATTTTAAACTAGAAATCGTTAAAATGAAAGACATTTCAATGCGAAATATTCAAAATGTCAGATTTTTAATTGTATTGAAACTTTTTTCTTCCTTTTTAAAGGGAACTTCCCCAAAACCGCATCTAATTTTAAATGATCATGAAGAAAAAATCATCGTGAATAATTATTACCTCTGAAAAGATTTTCTAAATAATACTTGTATATGGCGAAAAATTTAAAAGTTTCAATTTCAAAATATTAAATTTTGAATACAAATTTTTTAATATTGCCTTGTATGAATTTTATGACTTGTTGAATTGTATATAATAAAAAATTGTTCAATCCAGAATGATTATTAAAGTTAAAATGTTATCCAGTGAAAATATTTTCACTTACAACTTGCTTTTTGAGCTTCTTACATTTAAATCAGAAACTAATTTCGGAATAAATTCAGAACTGAATTAAAAAAATAAAAATAAGCTTACGACACTCAGCTTCATCAGAGCCATCGTCGCAGTTGACAATTCCGTTACACCTCTCGAATAAGGAAATACAGACTCCATTGCCTCTACATTGGAACTGTTCACCAGTGCAACCTGAAAAAATAGGCCTTAAATATCTTCCAACAACGAAAAAAAATTGGAATGAAATTATTCACGAAAAAATATCGAAATCGAGCAAAAAAATGATGGGTTACAAATACAAATAATATGGGGTAACATAAATAAAAATCCACGATCACTGACTAAAGAACGATCTAACATCTATTATTTTATACGGGATCAAAATTACTCAGACACCACGAATAAGAAAAAATATTCCTGTACAAAAATAGACAAATGCCCTAGCGTAGCGCGTGACCGTAAAGTGACAACATAGTCACTGTTCCGTTCACGCGGTCCGCTAGGATTGGGTCATATGAGCCAAAAGGTGAAAAGCGTCCCTAGCGGACCGCGTGAATGGAATGGTTACGCGATTTCGAAACCGTAAAGTGACCGTTCCGTTCACGTGGTCCGCTAGAGTTGGTTCATATGTGCCAAGAGACATGCGCGTCCCTAGCGGACTGCGTGAATGGAACGGTTACGCAATTTCGAACCGTAAAGTGACCACAAAGTGACCGGTCCGTCCACTTGGCCCGCTAGGGCAAATTTTCATTTTTTTCACATTTATTAGCAATTTCACATACAATTAAACACTTTCCTTATCTTCTTACACATTTATATTTATTTTCACACATGAATAAGTACAAATAAATATAAATGCGTAAAAGGATAAAAGGAGTGTTAAGTTCTATGCAAAATTGTAAATAAGTGTGAAATAGGCTGAGAATATATGCCATAGCGAGCCAAATGAATTAAATTAAATTTATATTAAAGGATTAAATAAATCAAATAGGGTTTAATCTCTATAAAAAATTTTGATTTTCCACAAAAAATGGAATAGTTAAATTTTCATTTAAAGAAGTGACTTTTTAACTAAAATTATGAATCTTCAATAAAAAAAAAAGAATTATTAACCAAATAATTGAATTTTCATACAAAAGAATAATTTCTAGGTAAAAATACAAATTTTTGACATAATAAATGTTTTTTCCACTAAAGAAGATACGTTTTGAATCTGAAATAAAATTGTTAAATTTTCAGTAAAAAAATTAGTTTTGAACCAAATACAATAATTTTTCAAAGAAACAGGTAATTTTTTAACCAAACGGATGAATTTTTAACCAATAAGATTAAATTCCTATAAAAAAGATAAAGCCACAAAAAATAGGATAGGTAAATTTTCAGTTGAAGAAGTGACTTTTTTTACTAAAATGATGAATCTTTAACCAAAAAAATGAATTATTAACCAAATAATTGAATTTTCAAACAAAAGATTAATTTTCAAGCAAAAAATACAATTTTTGAACAAAATATATGAGTTTTTCACTAAAGAAGATACGTTTTCAATCTAAAATAAAATTCTTCAATTTTCAGTGAAAAAGTAAAATTTTAACTAAACAAAATAAATTTTCAAACGAAAGATTTAAATTTTCAACCAAACTGAGGAATTTTCAACCAAAAAGATTAAATTTATGTAAAAAAGATTGCACAAAAAATGGAATAGTTAAATTTTTCAGTTAAAGAAGTGACTTATTAACTAAAATGATGAATCTTCAACAAAAAAATGAATTTTTAACCAAATAATTGAATTTTTAAACCAAAAATTGATTTTAAATAAAAAAATACGAATTTTCAACAAAATACATGATTTTTCCACTAAATAAGATACGTTTTCAACCTAAAAGAAAAATGTTAAATTTACAGTAAAAAATTACTTTTTAACAAAAAAAAAAATTTTTTAAATAAAATAGTTGAATTGGCAACCAAACTGATGATTTTTTAACCAAGAAGATTTAATTTCCTTAAACAAGGAGAAATTTTCCACAACTTATGGAATTGTTAAAATCGTCAGTTAAAGACGTGATTTTTTACGAAAAATGACAAATCTTCAATCAAGAAAAAAATGAATTTTTAACCAAATAATTGAATTTTCAAACAAAAAATAATTTTGTACCAAAAAAAGGCAAACTGTCAACAGAATACAAGATTTTTCCACTAAAAAAGATAAAATTTCAACTTAAAATAGGATTGCTAAATTTCCAGTGGAAAAATTCCTTCTTAGCCAAATAAAATAAACTTTGAAACGAAATATTAACATTTTCAACCAAGAAGATTAAATTTCTATAAAAAAAGATTAATTTTCTACAAAAAGTTGAATAGTTACATTTCCAGTTGAAGAAGTAAAATTGTAACTAAAATGAAAAATCTTCAACCAAAAAAAATAAATTTTTAACCAAATAATTGAATTTTCAAACAAAATGTTGATTCTCTACCAGAAAAGGAAACTTTTTAACAAAATACAAGATTTTTCTACCAAAAAGAAAAGATTTAAACTTAAAATAGGATTGTTAAATTTTCAGTGGGAAAAATTTATTTTTAAGCAAATAAAATAAATTTTGAAACGAAATAGATCAATTTTCTATCAAACAGATGGATTTTCAACCAAGAATATTAAATCCTTATAATAAAAATAAATTGACCACAAATATTGAATAGTTAAAGTTACAGTCGGAGAAATTAATTTTGAACTAAAATGATCAATCTTCAACAAAAAAAAATGATTTTTTAACTTAAAGTTTGTTGTACAACCATTCATTTTTAACCAATAATGTGTAACCGTAAAGTGTCCATTCCGTTCACTGGGCCCACTAGGGCATCATATAATCATTTTTCACATTTATTCACAATTTGACTCAGAACAACACTCTTATCTTTTTAAACATTCATATTTATTTATTTGTATTTATTCATGTTTTGATTATCAATTTTGCGACATACAAATAAATACAGATAAATATAGATGCGTGAAAGGATTAAAAGGTGTTGAGTTCTATGTGAAATTGCGAATAAATCTGAAAAAGGATGAAGCTATGCCCTAGCGTGCCCAGTGAAGGAAACGTTATGTGGTCACTTTACGGTCACGCAATTACGTAACCGTCCCATTCACGCGGTCCGCTAGGGATATGCATAATAAAACACGAATATAATGGAAATAGATTGGATAATATTTTTTCAAAATGAGAATTGATCCGCTTTCACAAGAATATTTAGACAATATTTCTGAATCTGGAAGTCTGCGATGAAACGATTCAAAGATATCGGAGCCTTGCACAATTTTATGAATATTCGAGCGATTGTTAAGAAATAAACATTTTTCAGCAACTCTGAATTAACGAACATGGGATACTTATGTACACAAATCATGAATTATGAATGATACATTACTCTTTACTGGTTTCTACAACATCCAGATGTCATAATTACCATTCATGATTTAAAAACAGTACAAACTTATCAATACAAAAAATAATTTGTGATGTGACATGGTGAGAAATGAGCACTACAGCTATCAGACATTCTGACTGTAAGTGCTTAGAGGAACTTTTTATGGAAAATTTCTTGATTTATTTGTTGTCCTACTAATCCGAATCAACAGATTAAATGTCTGATAACTTTGTGGATCAAGGTAAAATGAGATGAGTTAAAAAATGCACAAGTTGATCTGTTCTACCATCTATTCGAAATTTGCACAATTTATTCAAGGAAATTTGAAACATGTTGGTCTTTAAATTCAAAAATAGAGGGTTGCTACAAAATCACATATTCGAAATGCCCTGACCTCGCTGACTTTTCCCTGACAGTTAAAAAATTTTTTTAGGTATAAAAAAAGCTTTACACTTAGGAGGACAATAATGTTATTGCGAAAAAAATTTGTTTCTAAATATATGTTGAACACTTTTAGTGCCAACAGTCATGCAGAACTTTATAAGGGGTCATTAAAAAATTACAAATTAGGTAAGGCATGCGTAAAATACATTAATTTTTAACGAAATAGTTGACTTTTCAACCCAAAAAGATAAATTTTAAACCAAAAATGGAAGAATTTTATTTTCAGTTAAAACAATTACTTTCAACCAAGAAAAAACGTATTTTCAACAAAATAGTTAAATTTCCAATCAAAGCAATGAATCTTCGACAAAATAATAAATTTTACAAAAAGTGTAACAGTTGACGTTTGCACCAAAAAATACTTTTACTTTCAATCAAGAATATTTGAATTAAACCAAAAATAAGAAATTTCCAAAAATTAGTTGAATTCTCAACCAAAGGAGATTAATTTTCCAACCAGAAAGAAGAATTTTCAACAAAAGAGTTAAATTTTCCACTAAAGAAATTAATTTTTAAGCAACAAAAGAATAGTTAAATTTTCTGTGAAAAAATTAATTTTTAACAAAACAAAATAAATTTTCAACGAAATAGGTAAATTTTCCACCCAGAATATTGAATTCCTATAAAAAAGATCAATTTTTCACAAAAAGTGGAATAGGCAAATTTTCAGTTAAAGAAGTGACTTTTTAACAAAAATGATGAATCTTCAACCAAAAAACAAAACATGAATTTTTAACCAAATAATTGAACTTTCAAACAAAAGATAATTTTATAACAAAAAATACAAATTTTCAACAAAATACATAACCTTTCCAATAAGAAAGATAAATTTTCAACTTAAAATAGAATTGTTAAATTTTCAGTACAAACATTAATTTTTAAACAAATCAAATAAATTTTCAATTAAACAGATGAATTTCCAACTAAGAAGTTTAAATTTCTACCAAAAAGGACAAATTTTTCTCAAAAAATGGAACGATTAAATTTCCAGTTGAAGAAGTCAATTTTTAACTAAAATTATGAATCTTCAACCAAAAGTGAATTTTTAACTAAAAATTTTGAGTACAGAAAATTAATTTTCAAAAAAGAAAAATTGTTCAACGAAATAGATAAATTTCCAATCAAACAGATAAATTTTGAACCAACAAGATTAAATTTCTATAAAAAAAGATACATTTGCCACAAGAAATGGGATAGTTAAGTTTCTAGCTGAAGAAGCGAAATTTTTAAATAAAATGATGAATTTAAAAAACAAATGAATTTTGAATAAACTAATTGAATTTTCAACCCAAAAGATTAATTCTCTATCAAAAAAGACAATTTTTCATGAAAATACATTAATTTTCCACTAAAAAAGATCAATTTTTAATTAGAAAAATAAGTTTAAAAAAAAGAAGAGTTTTCAACAAAATAGTTGAAGTTTCAACCAAAGATATGATTTGTTGACCAAAAGGATAAAGTTTCAACTAATGAGATTACTTTTCTACCAAAAAATACGAATATTCAATAAAATACTTGATTTTTCGCCCAAAATAAATAAATTTACTACTCTAAATAGAATTGTTAAATTTTCAGTGAAAAATTAATTTGTTACCAAATAAAATAAATTTTCAATTAAACAGATGAATTTTCAACTAAGAAGATGAAATGTCTACCAAAAAAGATAAATTTTTGACAAAAAATGGTACTTACATTTTTAGTTAAAAAAATTAATTCTTAATTTAAAAAAGAAATGAATTTTCAACCAAAGAAATGCATATTCAAACAAAAAAATGAATTAGTCACCAAAAATATTAATATTGTACCAAAAAAGATGAATTTTCTACAAAATACAGGAATTTTTAACCAAAAACGAAATATTTAAATTTGCAATTAAAAAAATGAATTTCAACCAAAATTTGTTTGACAATAGTTCAATTTTGAACAAAAAAGAAGGATTTTCCACTACGATAAGGAATCATTAACCAAAAAAATGAATTTTTAACAAAGTAGTTGCACTTTCAACTAAGTAGTTGAAAACTGAAAAAAAAAATTCTCAACTTGATATTTCATAAAAAAAAAATCTCAATTTTAAACCAAAAAGAGTTGAATTAAATCAAAAGAGACGAAATCTCAACAAATGTGTTGAATCTTCAACCAAAGCAGATTAATAGATGAATATTCAACCCAAAAAGACGAAATTTGAGCAAAACAGTATAAATTTCAACAAAAAAGAAACGACTTTTCAATAAAATTGTTGAATTTGTAACAAAATAATAAAATAAAATTAATAAAAAAAAATTATAAAAAAAAAACTTAAATAAACTTCAGCCCTCAGGTTTTCTCTCGGGGTTTCCCTGACATTCTCTGACTTCTCCTGACTTTTTGCAATTCCCTGACCTGTAGTAACCCTGAAATAGCAATTTTTCAAATTTAACATTTTGTAATCAATTTTTTACTTAAATTGTGCAAATTTGATGTCGAAACTAAAGGTCTAGCTACGGAAAGGAATGATCTAATATTAAAATCAGGCAAAGATGCACTATCAATTTCAAAAATGCCTCTGCGATACCACATCTGGAAAAACTTGATGTTTGGATTCTGCTCGTCCAAATTTATATAAGTTTCTACTTCAACGTCAACAACCTACACATTTTCTATTCGGTTGCTAACACAGATTGACAGGAAACGACGTGACAGCAAGACAATCTGGGGCATTTTTTAATTCCTTATAATGATCTCTTTTCAAAAAATTTTAATTTTGGGTACCGTCAAACGGGGCAATTTCGGACATGTGGGGTGAATTCGGACATTCCTAAATTGATCGTTTAAATTAATTGAGGGATTTTAAAATAGAATCTAGAAACATCTTAACCGATCTAGAACCCCCTTAAGTAATTTGAACTATAAATTTAGGAATGCCCGAATTTACCCCACATGTCCGAATTTACCCCACATGTCCGAATTTACCCCATATGTCCGAATTTATCCCATATGTCCAAATTCACCCCACATGTCCGAATTTACCCCATATGTCCGAATTTACCCCACATGTCCGAATTTACCCCATTTGACGGTAATAATTAATTTCAAGTTTTAATTGAGTAAAAATGAGAAAAATAGATTGAATGCCACCAGATTGTCGAGGTCTATGAATGGCTAACCGAAGCAGTACTGCTCGTCGCTAAAGTCGCGGCAATCGTAGAAATGGTCGCAGTGATGGGCCTTTGGAATGCAATTGCCGTCGGCACAAATAAAATCACCCGGGATACAACTCCTGGGCGTACTCTGAATTTTCGTCGGCGTGATATCAGCACCTGTACTTTGGCTGAAAGCCCCGCTATCCGGGTTCTCTGGATGCCTCCTTGAAGAGGTTTTATCCGGAGCGTCTACACCTAAAAGTAACCCAATCTGAACCACAGTCATAAAGGATACAGGGTGGCCGTTTTAATAAAAAAAAAAAGTCCTGGTCATTTCCCGGATTTTTTTCGGTTCACAAACATTTTTCACGGTTAGCTTGTTAGCTTTCAAGTCGAGACGAGCTGAGCTCGATCCGGTTCGAGCCGAGGCGAGTCGAGATCGAGCTTTCCAGAAAGCTCGAAACTGTTCGAGCACTTGAATGTCTTCGAGAACTCGAAACTTTCGAGTACTCGAATACTTTCGAGCTACTCGAAAGTTTCAAGCTGCTCGAAAGTTTCAGGTTCTCGAGACTTTTGAAATAAACAAGAACTTTTTCAAACTCGATACTACGAGGTTTTTCGGATTGCTAACAGCAATTTTGAAATAAAATTCAAGATTTTTTTATCTAAAACGATGACCAAATTCTGTAAAAATTCAATAATCTGACGACATCCCTGAATATAATAAATTTTTTCAAAATTTCGACTAAATGTATGATCAGAAGCCCGAAAAAGACTCTAGTATAGTGAGTCTTATGGAAATTCGTCAGTATATTAAATTTTTCATCTGTCAATTTATTGAAATTCTCAAAAATTTAGTCGCCGTTTTGGATAGAAAATCTCGAATTCTTACTTTTGATTCTAAAATCACTGTTAGCAATT
>JAABKJ010013490.1:0-10299 GCA_011634705.1 Andricus grossulariae
ACAATATTGTTAAAATCATTCTTTTTGGATGAAAATTCAACTACTTTGTTGAAAACTCAGATTTAAAAAAAAAATCACAATTGCGGTTTGCAAGTTTAAATTGAACCTTTTTGTACAAAATTCGTCTTTTTGATTCAAAAAATCTAAAATTTGTTTCAGGTTTCTTGTTCTTTTTGTCTCGCAAGATTGTTCTTGATTTAAAATTCAACTATCTTGTTGAAAATTCACTTTTTCAGTCGCTTTTTTTACTAGAAAATTCATTTTTGAATGAAAATTCAACTAATTTGTTGAAAAAAAAATAAATAAATAAAATTTTCTTCAAAATTCAAAATCGGTTTCAAAATTCAACTATTTTCTAGAAAAATCGTATTTTTAGTTTAAAAATAAATTCATGTGGTTGCTAGATTAACTACTTAATTAAAAATTTATTTTTCTTGTTGAGGATTCAACTGTTTTATTGAAAATTCGTCTTTCTGACTTGAAAATTAAAAAATTTTCTGATTTTTTTTCTTGTTGAATGAAAAGTTTCTTTTTGGATTAAAATTCAACTATTTCTTTGAAAACTCAGTTTTTTGTTGAAAATTCACTTTCTCGGATTGAAAATTCAACTATTTGGTTCGAAATTTAACTGTTTGGTTGAAAATTATCTTCGTTGTAGAAAATTCATATTTTGGGGTTTAAAATTTAACATTTTGGTGGAAAATTTGTCTTTTTAGTTAAAACATCAACAATTTCGTTCAGGTATTTTTTTTTGTACTGAAAAGTTTCTTTTTAGTGGAAAATTCAACTATTCATTTGAAAATAAATTTTGTATTTTGTTTTTCTATATTCGCACTCATTTTTTTGTTACTGACGATTCAAATGTTTTATTAAAAATTTGTCTTTTTTGCTTGAAAATTCAACAATTTTCTGATTTTTTGTTGTTTTCGAATGCAAAGTTTCTTTTTGGGTTAAAATTCAAATATTTCTTTGAAAAATCAGTTTTTTCTTAAAAATTCAACTATTTTAAATTAAAATTCAATTATTTGGTTTGAAATTCAATCGTTTGGTTCAAAAATATCTTCGTTGTTGAAAATTCATATTTTGGGGCTTAAAATTTAACATTTTGGTGGAAAATTTGTCTTTTTAGTTCAAAAATCAACTATCTGGTTCAGGTATTTTCTTTGTACTGAAAAGTTTCTTTTTAGTTTAAAATTCAACTATTATTTTGAAAATTCTTTTTTTTTCATTCTGAAAATTCACATTCATTTTTTTGTCACTGACGATTCAAATTTTTTATTAAAAATCTGTCTTTTTGGCTTGAAAATTCAACAATTTTGTGATTTTTTTTTGTTCTTGAATAGAAAGTTTCTTTTTGGATTAAAATTCAACTATTTATTTGAAAACTGAGTTATTTTTATGAAAATTCACATTCTGGGATTGGAAATTCAACTATTTTAAATGAAAATTCAACTATTTGGTTCGAAATTTAACTATTTGGTTGAAAATTATCCTCGTTGTTGAACATTCATATTTTGGGGTTTAAAATTTAACATTTTGGTGGAAAATTTGTCTTTTTAGTTCAAAAATCAACTATATGGTTCAGGTATTTTATTTTGTACTGGAAAGTTTCTTTTCAGTTTAAAATTCAACTATTCATTTGAAAATTCATTTTCTTTTTTTTTTTTGAAATTCGCATTCATTTTTTTGTTACTGACTATTTCTTTGAAAAATCAGTTTTTTCTTGAAAATTCACATTCTCGGATTGAAAATTCAACTATTTTAACTGAAAATTTAACTATTTGGCTCGAAATTCAACTGTTTCATTGAAAATTATCTTCGTTGTTGAAAATTAATATTTTTGGGTTTAAAATTTAACATTTTGGTAGAAAGTTTGTCTTTTTGGTTCAAAAATCAACAATTTGGTTCGGGTATTTTTTTTACTGGAAATTTTCTTTTTGTTTTAAAATTCTACTAGTTTTTTGAAAATTCACATTCTAGATTTCAAAATTTAACTATTTTATAGAAAAATCGTATTTTTGGCTAGAAAATACATTTATTTGGTTGCAAGTTAAACTGCTTGGTCAAAAATTAATTTTTCTGGTACTGACGATTCCAATGTTTTATTAAAAATTTGTCTTTTTGGCTTGAAAATTCAACAATTTGACTGATTTTTTTTTCTTGACTGGAAATTTTCTTTTTGGATTAAAATTCAACTATTTCATTGAAAACTCAGTTTTTTCTCGAAAATTCTCATTCTCGGTTTGAAAATTCATATTTTGTGGTTTGAAATTTAACATTTTAGCAAAAAATTTGTCTTTTTAGATCAAAAATCAACAATTTGGTTCAGGTATTTTTTTTAATGAAAAATTTCTTTTTGGTTTAAAATTCAACTAGTTTTTTGAAATTTTTTTTTTTTCATTGAAAATTCACATTCTAGGTTTCAAAATTAAACTGCTTGGTCAAAAATTAATTTTTCTGGTACTGACGATTCCAATGTTATATTAATAATTTGTCTTTTTGGTTTGAAAATTCAACAATTTGACGGATTTTTTATTCTTGCCTAAAAAGTTTATAGTTGGATAAACATTTTCGGTTTGTGAAATCAACTGTTTTAACTGAAAATTCAATTTTTTTTTTGGAAATTTAACTGTTTGATTTATTTTGTTGAAAATTGGTTGAAAACTGCAAATTAAAAATTTGTTGAAGATTCATCTGTGCTGGAAAGTGTCTTTTTGGATGAAAATTCGATTATTGTATAAAAAATTTGTCTATTTTGTTTAAAACTTCATCTCAACAATTTAATGAAATTTTGGTGTCTCTATTGACTGAAAAGTATTTTTTTTTTTTGGTTTGAAATTCAACTATGTTGTTGAAAATGAACTTTTTTCTTGAAAATTTACATTCTTGAGTTTAAAATTAAACTATTTTCTTGAAAATAAAATTTTTCCTGGAAAATTTAAATTCTTGGGTTGAAAAGTCAATTTTGTTGTTGAAAATTCATGTTTTTTGGCTTGAAAATTCAACATTTCAATCAAAAAAAATTTTCCTTTCTTGACTGGAAAGTTTCTTTTTGGTAAAAAATTAAACTATATTCTGTTTGAAATTAACTTTTTTGCAAAATTCACATTTGGTTTCAAGTTGATCCACTTTGATGGAAATTAATTATTTTAATTAAAAATTAAAATATGTTGGAACTATCAACTATTACATTTTTCCTCAAAAATTCATCAATTTTGAGTAAAAATTAAACTGTTGTGTTGAAAATTAATTTTTTTTCTTAAAAATTAAATTCTAGGCTTAAAAATTCAACTGTTTCATAAAAAATTTGTATTTTTTCTTACAGTCGAACAATTTGATTCCAAGCTACCTTATTTAATTAAAAATTCATTTTTTTTGGTTGAAGATTCAACACTTGAGTAGAAAATTGATTAATTTTGTTGAAAATTGAACTATTTGTTTAAAAAAAATTTTTTCAATCAAAAGTTTTTTTTTCAAATCAAAAATTCAATTATTCCGGTTCTGGTTTAACTATTTGGTTGAAAATTCCTATATCTTTTTGAAAATTCATCCTTTTTGGTAGAAAACCAATTTTTTTAAATAAAAATGAAACTACTTGTTTAAAAATTATTCTATTTTAGTTGAGGATTCAACTATTCTATTGAAAATTTCTCGATTTTTTTAAAACCCCTAATTGTTTAGGATGTAAATTTAAAATATTTTTTAGTTGAAATATCAACTTTGAAAATTCAAATAAAAAAGGAATTTTCCTAATTATGGAATACAGTTGAATCAAAGCCTCGCTAGAGATAACGTTGAATCAACATAAATCTGTTTTTCGATATTCTTTGTTTAAATTATGAGCAAATGTTGATTTTTCACATACCGCAATTTTTTCAATAAATTAAACAATGACTTATACCTCTTATCATATGATAAACATAGTTTTAAACAAAATTCTTTTTTTTTATCTTGCGATATATTTTAAAATACTCAAATTACCGACAACAAAAAATAAAAAAAAACACTTAAAAGATTCCATAATCAAGAATTTTGTTGCATAAACGAATGTTTAAAAAAATTTATAGGCTATAGGGAAATAGAAAATTTTAGAAATAGCTTTAAAACGCAAAAATAAATTATTGTTTGCGCTAAGTAGCTCATTATTTATCAGTAAAAAAAGCAATTTTTTCAAGAATCCGGAAATTTTTTTTTTTATCCACAATGTTTATTATTGACACAATTTTAGATTTTTTATTCGATCAACAATTTAACACTATCTTGGAAAATTAATATTACATCAGAAATGGAACCCAAGATATTTTGATAACAATGCTAAAATAAATATAGTGTTAAAATTGGTTATATATAGATAAAGATAATTTCGATGTAGCCATAAAATATAATTAATGATCATATATTTTTTAATATTAAAATAGATACATACTCTATTCCATGATTAGGAAAATTCCTTCTTTATTTGAATTTCCAACGTTGATATTTCAACTAAAAAATATTTTAATTTTAAATCCAAAACAGATAAATTTAAACAATATAGAGAAATTTTTTATTAAATAGTTGAACCCCCAACTGAAACAGAATAATTTTTAAATAAACAGTTTCATTTTTAATCTAAAAAATTGGTTTTCTACCAAAAGGGACCAATTTTCAAAAAGATATAGGAATTGTCAACCAAATAGTTTAACCAAAACCGAAATAATTGAATTTTCGATTGGAAAAAATTAACTTTTAATTGAAAAAAATTTTTGTTAAGAAAATAGTTCGACCTTTAATCAATTAAATGAATTTTTAACTAAAGTGTTCAATCTTCAACCAGAAACATGAATTTTAAATTAAATAATGTAGCTTGAAACCAAATTGTTCAACTGTAAGAAAAAATACAATTTTTTTAAAAAACAGTTGAATTTTCAAGCCTAGAATGTTAATTTTCAACACGACAGTTTAATTTTGATCAAAAAATGATGAATTTTTAAAAAAAAATGTAATAGTTGATATTTTAAGCAAGCCTATTTTAATTTTAATAAAAAAAGATGAAACTTCTACCAAAAAAGAGGAATTCATAAGCGAAGAAGAAAAAATTTTATTTTTCAGAAAATAGTTGAATTTTAAACTCAAGAATGTACATTTTCAAGAAAAAAGTTCATTTTGAATAAAATAGTTGAATTTCAAACCAGAAAAGACTTGTCAGTCAATGAAGACACAAAATTTCATGTCAATTGTTGAGATGAATTTATAAACAAAAAAGACAAATTTTTAATAAAATAGTTGAATTTTCAGGCCAAACAGACCAATTTTTAGCAAAACAGTTGAATCAACAACAAATTTTTAATTTTCATTTTTCAACAAATTTTCAACAAAATAAATCAACCTGCAAACAAATAGTTTGATTTTGTATTAAATTATTGGATTTGTAAGTCAAAAACATAAACTTTCGATAAAATAGTTGAATTATAAAACCCAGAATGTGAAAAACTAAATTGTTGATTTTTAAACCAAAAAGACGAATTTTCTACAAAAAGGTTACATTTTTGACCCCAAAATATGAGTTTTCAACAGGCAAGTTAATTTTCAGCCAAACAGTCAAATTACCAAAAAAGAATCAAATTTTGAGTTAAAACAGTTGAATTTACAAACCGACAATGTTAATCCAACAATAAACTTTTCAGTCAAGAAGAATAAAATCCGTCAAATTGTTTTATTTTCAAGCCAGAAAGATAAATTTTAAATAAAACATTTCAATTTTCAGTACCAGAAAAATGAATTTTCAAAAAAATAGTTGAATTTTCAACTAAAAAGAAAGTTTCCAGTACAAAAAAAATACCTGAACCAAATTGTTGATTTTTGAACTAAAAAGACAAATTTTCCACCAAAATGTTAAATTTTAAACCCCAAAATATGAATTTTCAACAAAGAAGATAATTTTCACCAAAACAGTTAAATTTAGAACCAAATAGTTAAATTTGCATTCAAAATAGTTGAATTTTCAATCCGAGAATGTGAATTTTCAAGAAAAAACTGATTTTTCAAAGAAATAGTTGAATTTTAATCCAAAAAGAAACTCTACATTCAACAAGAAAAAAAATCAGTAAAATTGTTGAATTTTCAAGCCAAAAAGACAAATTTTTAATAAAACATTTGAATCGTCGGTGACAAGAAAATGAATGCGAATTTTCAATAAAAAAATGAATTTTCAAAGTAATAAATATGGTGTTAAAATTGGTTATATATGGCTGAAGATAATTCAATGTAGTCATACAATATAATGAATAATTTTTTTTTAATATTAGAATAGATACATCGACTTTTATAAAATTTAAATTTAATTTAAATTTAAAGTTAAATTAGACTGATCCTTTTTGAAGATATTTGAAACTAAAAATTTGACAAATTGTTTTATTTTAAAAGTTTATAGTTTATAATTATGAAATTAAAAAAAAAAAAAATTGAAATAGGTGTATCTTGAAGATTTGCGATTGACAATTCTTCAATTCTTAATGTATTTAATTTAGTAAGATGTAACTTTGAAAATTTTTTTTTTTTTCATTGTGTAATTTGGAAGATTTACTATTGAAGACTCTTCAATTTTAAAGATGCATAAATAAAAATTCTTTAGAATTTTTTATTTATGTAAATATAAATATTTTGTAAAATATTTATTATCATAAAATATAAAATTTTCAAGAATTTTTTATTTATGAAAATATAAAATTGAAAGATATTAATTTTTCAAGATATATATTTTCGAAACGTGTAATTTTGTACTTTTTTTACCTACTTCAATTTTCAAGACTTGCAATTAAAAAATCTTCAATTCTAAAAATGAAAAAATCCAAATTCTTAAGTTCGGATTATTTTAGAGATCAAGAGTTTTCAATTGAAAATCTTCCAAATTGAAAAATTCCAAAAGTAAGATATTAGAATTATAGAAATTTCAATTGTAAGACTTTGAAAATTCAACTATTTTGTTGAAAAATTGTTGTTTGTTGGATAAAAATTAATTTTTGACTGAAAAATTAATTTTTCCAGTTTGTGATTCATCATCTTATTTGAAAACTCATTTCTTTGGTAGAAAGCTTAACTATTTTGTTGAAAACTCATTTTTTGGTTGAAAATTTATTTTTTAACAAAATTTAAACAAAACAGAGAAAGATTTATCTTTAAATTTAAAAAGTCCTCTCCTTGGTTGAGAATTTAAACTATTTTGCTAAAAATTCATTTTTTTTAAATGAAAATTAAATTTTTAACTGAAAATTTAACTATTTCAGTTGAAGATTTATCATCTTAGTTCAAAATTCATCTCTTTCGTCAGAAATTTATTTATTTCAATAAAAATTCGATTTTTTACTTGAAAATTAATTTTTTGACTGAAAATGTAATTATTCCAGTTGAAGATTCATTATTTTAGTTGTAAACTCATTTCTTTGATTCGAAAATTTAACTATTTTTTTGAAAACTCGTTTGTTGGTTGAAAATTTATTTTTAACTGCAAAATTTAAACAATACAGAGAAAGATTTATCTTCTGATTCAAACATTCGTCTCTTTGGTTAAGAATTTAAACTATTTGGTTGAAAATTCTTTGTTTTTTTCGTGCTGAAAATTACATTTGGAACTGAAAATTCAACTATTTCAGTTGAAGATTCATCATTGCAGTGAAAAATTCATCTCTTTGGTTAAAAATTGGACTATTTTGTTAAAAATTTGTTTGTTTTTTTGTGGTTGAAAATCAAATTTATAACTGAAAATTCAACTATTTCAGTTGAAGATTCATCATTCTAGTTCAAAATTCATTTCTTTCGTTGAAAATTTATTTATTTCAATAAAAATTAGATTTTTTACTTAAAAATTAACTTTTTGACTGAAAATGAAATTATTCCAGTTGAAGATTCATCATTATATTGAAAACTCATTTCTTTGGTTACAAATTCAACTATTTTGTTGAAAACTCGTTTGTTGGTTGAAAATTTATTTTTTAACTGCAAAATTTAAACACTCCAGAGAAAGATTCATCTTCTTATTTAAAAAATCATTTATTTGGCTTAGAATTTAAACTTTTTTGTTGAAAATTCTTTTTTTTTGGTTGAAAATTAAATTTTCAACTGAAAATTCAACTATTTTAGTTGAAGATTCATCATTGCAGGGAAAAATTGATCTCTTTGGTTGAAAATTTAACTATTTTATTGAAAATTCAATTTTTTTATTTGACAATTAACTTTTTGACTGAAAATGTAACTATTTTAGTTTAAGATTTATCATGATATTTGAAAATTCATCTCTTGCTTCTAAAATTTATTTTTAAACTCAAAAATTAACTATACCAGTTAAAGAATCACCATTTTAGTTGAAAATTTATTTCTTAAGTTGGAAATTTAACTATTATGTTAAAAAATCGTTGTTTATTATTCTATTTTTCATTGGAAAATTGAACTATTCCTGCGGAAAATTCATCATCATATTTGAAAATTCACATTTTTATTTGAAATTTTAACAATTTAGTTTAAAAAATCCTTATTTCTTGGTCAAATATTTATTTTCATACTGAAAATTCAACTATTCCAGTTGATGACTCATCATTGTAGTTGAAAATTTATTTTTTTAACGAAAATTTAACTATTTCAATAATAGGTTCTTTACTGCAGCTAAAAATTCATCTTATTGGTTAAAAATTTAACTATTTAAAAAGAAAATATATTTTAATTAAAAATTAAGGTTTCGACTGAAGATTTAACTATTCCAGTTGAAAATTCATCATCTTAGCTAAAAATGTATATCTTTGGTTGGAGATTTGTCTGTTTTCTTGTAAAATCGTTGTTTGTTGATTAACAATTTATTTTTTAACCGAAAATGTAACTATTTCAGTTTAAGATTCATCATATTTTAAAATTCATTCATTTGATTGAAAATTCAACTATTTTATTGAAAAATCGTTTGTTGGTTAAAAATTTATTTATAAATTGAAAATTCAACTATTTCAGTGGAAGATTTATAATTGCAGTGGAAAATTCACCTCGTTGGTTGGAAATTTAACTATTTTGTGAAAATTAATCCTTTTTAGTTAAAAATTAAATTTTCAACTGAAAATTTAACTATATCAGTTGAAGATTCATCATTTTAGTTGAAAACCTATTTCTTTGGTTAAAAATTTATCTATTTTCTTGTAAAATTGTAGTGTATTGGTTGGGAATTTATTTTCAAACTAAAAATTAACTATTCCATTTGAAGATTCGTCATGTCAGTTGAAAATTCATCTCTTTTGTTAAAAATTAAATCATTTTGTTGAAAATTAACGTTTTGACTGAAAATTTTATTAAGTTGAAAATTCAAATATTCGGTTGTAAATTTATATTTTTCAGTTGAAAATTTACTTATTTCGATGACAAGTTATGTTTCTATTTAAAATCTCATATTTTTCGTTTGAAAATTAAACTTCTCGATTGAAAATTCAACTATTACATTAAAATTTCATTTATTTTTTTGAAAATTCAACAATTTTCTTGAAAGGAAAAAAAAGTGATTTTTAGGATCCTTTGAGGCACTGTTAAGATTTTTTATTCAACTAAAAAATATAAATTTTTGAACAAGTTAATTAAGTTCGTAAGTACTTAAATTTTTAATTTAAAATTTAATTTTTAAATGAAAAATACTTAAATTTTTAAACGAAAAGATAAATTTTCAACTAAAATTATGAATCTTCAACTGCAACAGCTAAATTTTCAGTTTTATGTCAATTTTTACCCAAGAAACAACGAATTATTTAACAACATAGTTAAATTTTGAACAAAGAGGTGAATTTTTAAATAAGGCGATGAATCTTCCACCGGAATAGTTAAATTTTCAGTCGAAAAATAAATTTCTTATAAACAAACAAAGATTTTTCAACAAAATACTTAAATTTTCAACAAAATAAATGAATTTTTAATTACAATGACGAATCTTCAACTGAAGTTGTAAAATTTTCAGTTAAAAAGTAAATTTTTAACCAACAAGCAATGATTTTTCAATAAAATAGTTAAATTTTCAAACTAAGAAATGAATTTTCAACTGAAATTGTGAATCTTCAACTGGTGTAGTTAATTTTTGAGTTAAAAAATTAATTTTAGAAGTAAGAGATGAATTTTCAACTATCATGATAAATTTTCAACTAAAATTGTTACATTTTCAGTCTGAAAGTTAATTTTCAAGTGAGAAAACGAATTTTTAACAAAATAGTTCAATTTTCAATCAAAGGTTTGAATTTTTAACTAAAATGATAAACCTTTTAGTTGAATAGTTAAATTATCAGTTGAAATAAATCTTTATAC
>JAABKJ010013491.1:0-10298 GCA_011634705.1 Andricus grossulariae
GCGACATAGAACATAATGAATTAGAAAACCCAATTGAGAAAGTCTGTGTCAATGAAGTTAGAGATATAATTAAGAACCTAAAAAATGGAAACGAGACAAGTATTGACAATGAATCGTCTAGATGAAATTTTGTTATGAATGACTATTTGTTTATTTTATAAACAGATTAGATAAACAAACGCACATTCTAGGCGTTTATTAGCAGAAAAAATCGTTATTTCATATAGTTTTGCTTAATTATATATTGAATGATGTTCTTTGACAAAATTTGGTGATAAAATGGAATTCGTAAAAAGTATAAACAAATTATTTAAAAAATACACATTGTAGGTGTTTATGAGCAGAAATTTCTTTTCTTTTTTATAGTCTTGTTGAAATATGTTGGCAATGTTTTTTGTAAGCAAGGTCAATCAGGAAATGTCAATGAATGCCTAAAATTTACATTCGTTCATATAATTTATTTATCAAATGAACAAATAGCGGTAAAAGGGCAAAATGTTTTCTGAAAACATCATTGTCAATATAATTAACAAAATAATCCTAGAAACACGATTTCTTTTACGTTAAAAACGCCTAATATGTGCATTTGTTTATATAATTTGTTTATAAAATTGGAAATATAATTTCAGTCATCGTGTCTACAGGATACACACAGATATACAGATATACGTACAGATATAGAGGCAGGCAGACACCGTTGTAAAAATAGTTTTTTCTGACTTCAAAACGTGAAGATTTGATGAAAACCGACGAAGTCCAATTTTACATAAAACTAATACCTTCTCATTAAAGGATGAGAATGTAAAAAATTTTGTTTGACAACTTATTAGGTATTGTTGGATCGAGAATTTAGTTGACTACAGTACTAAACATTTTAAAAAAGTGTCCTTTTCTTTCTTCAAAAAGATGTGTCGACTTAGCCCCACTTTTTCCTACTTACCGTTAAAGAACAATAAAAATTCATTCAGAAAATATATAAAATATCTTGAATTTTGTAGAGAAAATATCGCACTATCCTATATTTTCTCTTTTCCTCATTCGAGCTCTTTCCACTACTTCGAAACAAATTTGGTAATTTCTCAAGAAGAGAAAGTTCAAGAAATGATCCTTCAAAATGTTATTATTTATTTGAAAGTCATTGTCCCTTTTTCTGAGTGGATCGTCCCCGATCCAACTTTTAATATTCTAGGAATTCTTAATTATAAATGCCCTTTAATTTCTTGTATTATTATTTGGAAACAGTTTGTCCAAAATTGTCACTTAAATCGAACTGAACTTATCTGAATAAAGAGAATTTGTGGAAAGTCATGTTCTTTAATATTTAATAATCAGTAAGTATAGTCCATATAATCTTAGTACGGAATACTGAGTATCTCAGAGACTTTAGACACTGACTTTTGAATAATAGATTCATCAAGAGGCACTTACCAGGAAGAATCGACTTTTTGATCATAAAGAAGACAATTGCGTGTCACATGCAGTGAGATGTAAGACAGACGGCTAAATTGAGGCAATTTTTACCAGTACACTGTTGTTCGTTGGATATTAACGAGGTATCGATCCTGCATATTTACTTTTATCTCATATGCTGATAAATTCTTTCCTGGACGATTTTTGTGTTTATTCCCGTTTTCTAACTGATATTTCAGCCTCTAGTGCATCGAAAATAAGGTTCGTCTGGAGAACCATACTGATGACCTGAATTTTACGGAGTTATTTTGTTTTGGTATGTTATTTTGTCTTTACGGTACCATTCTTTACTTTTTGAATAGGAATATTGTTTTTAGAAAAAAACGTTTTATTATAGGTCTAAACTTATTAGACTATCACTGTTAGAAATGTTCAGAAAATTTCGACACATTTGGGTTTCTGAATACGAAATTCAGTAACCTTCATAGTCTGAAAGTTACAAATTGTTTCCTAAAATTCCTAAATGGTAATTGAAATATAAGTAATTGTGACAAAGCATTGCCTCACAAACTCATCATGTGAAGCTACCCACTGGGGCCCACTAGTATTCATGGTCTTTTTTTCCAGGCGTCATTAACTCCACTGACACTCCTTTTATAAACTATTTCACCACACTTTTCTGTCCTGGCACACCTTTCCACCTTCCTTCACGTCCATGGATTTTCTCATGCAAGCTCTCTTCATTCTATGGCTTCTTATGTCTCTTCGAATTAGGGTCTTATCTACATATACTGACCATTTTTTCCGCGGTCTGCGTCTGGGCACATTGCCATTTATTTTACCTTGATACACTTGTTTCGTTAGTCGTTCATCTTTCATCCTCCCAACATGATCGAACCATTTTAACCGATTTCTTTCCCATATGTCAATTAGTGTCTCTTCTGCACCACATTCTTTGAGGATGATCTCGTTACTCACTGTGTTCATCAGTGTTTTCCCGCATATTATGCGCAGAGATTTCATGCTAATCGCGTTAATTTTATCATCATCCTTTTCTTGGTAGATCCATGTCTCACTACCGCGTAGCACAGTCGGTACAAATATAGAATGATTTATTGCCATTTTAGCTTTATTTTTTATATTTTTACTTCCGAGAATGGACCCTGCTCTACCGATAACCATCTTACCCTCGTTTATACGCCTGTCTAACTCCCCATCTATCTTTCCGTCACTAGTGAATAGACTACCAAAATATACGTATTTATCAACTTGTTCTATTCTCTCATAATTAAAGATAATGTTGCATATTGTTTTCTCACTGTTTCCTTAAAACACCATAATCATTGTTTTATTTACGTATATTTTGAGGCACATTCTCTTAATGCTTGTATTCAATTTGTTCAACATTCTTTGCAAGTGTTCGATTGTTTCTGTCATAACAACCTCACCATCTATGAATGCTAGTCCACGTACCCTTAATGTTTCGAGATCCACACCTTCTTTATCGAAGAGGGTCATTCCTAGACAGTTGCCCATGAATATAATAAATATCAATGAGGACATAACGTATCATTGTCTAACACCTTGAATAATATTGAATCTTTTATTACGGGGGTAGTGTCAAGGAGGGAAAATGGAAAGTGGAAAGCCAAGAAAGGTTAACACAATGAAAGACCTTTCATAAAGAAATAAAAAAAACTTTATTGCCACTTACAGCTGCGATGAAGATGGCGTAGAGTGATAAGAGGTGTGAGGTTCCGTGGATGCGGAGATGGTCCGGAGCAGGACCGTTGAGAGGTCGAGGGTCTTCCTTCGAAATCGACTCCAGGGCGGGAAAGCGAGAGCACACACTAGCAGTAGCTGGAAACGGTTAACGATCGAACGAACAAGCAGAGACTGAGAAACTGCCATGCTGTTGCTCGATACTTCAGGTCCCCTCTTTAGGTTTGTCTTAACAATTGTGATTTTATCAATTTTAAATCTAGTCAATAATTATGTTTTGGTTTCATAATGAGTAAACTTGTCTGTTTGAGTCTGGAGCTGTAAAGTTTTTGCTAATTTTAAATTATGTTTCCTTGTCTAAAAGGTTATATAGTATCTACAAAAATTCAAGTATTAATCCTTTGCGAAATTGATATTGTAGTTTTTCACAATTTTCCCTCGTTTTGAGCTTTAAGTTCCTGTTCTCTCGTTGTCTTTTTCGATTCTGATCCTCCTTTATGGTTATCTTCTTTGTGAAACAAACATGAAAAGAAAAACGAAAAACTCGTCCGTGTCGTCAATTGCCGTGGAGATTTCTTGTTTCTAGAGTCGATTGTCTTTTGAGTCTGTTTTTGTTTGAGTTGAGATGCTGTTGTTATATTTAGTTATACAAATTGTAAATCCAATTTAAACTGTGTAATTTAGTTTATTAACAAATAGTCAGAGTAGGTTTGCTTCCTGTTATAAAATTTTGGGTTCTGCGTTTCACTGTTTGTACTTCCTTTTTAAGGTTTAAGTTTCCTCTTCTAATTCTTATTATGTTTTCACCTTTTTCTTTCGTATTTAAGAGGAATGTTACTTCTGTCTTGTCTTAGGAGTCAAAATGCTGGTATCTTCTAAGTTATTCATTAGAGTCGTTTCCAAGTAGTTGTGTTCAGAGTATTGTTTACAGTTCTTTTCGAGTTATTTTCGAGTTCATTTATGTCGTTAATCCTATTTGTTAATACTTTTTCTCTTTAGGTTTTCTAATTTGTAAATCTTTGGGGCAATTTTCTTTTTGATTATGAAAGGACCTTCATACTGGTCATATAGTTTTTCCTGTCTTTTCATCCGCTTTATTTGACAGTTATTTTACCTTTTTTAAGACCCTATCTCCTGTTTTAAATTCTAACGGTCTTCTTCTTAAATTGTAATTGTTAGATTGTCTTTCCTTTGCTTTATCTACATTTTTCTGAACCACTTCTTTCATTATTTGTAAGTTTCTTAGTCTGTCAGTCCATTTGTCTACGCTTTTGAACTCTATTTCGCTGTCGTCTTTTATATTTTTTCTGAGGGACTGAATTGATTCTAATTCACGACCTAAATTTGAAAATGCGGGGGTAAATTGCGTTCACGAATTTTTGCTATTGTTTAATGAGAACTGCAAATCGTCCATATGTTCGTCCCAGGTAGAGTGGTCATTATCCATATGAGTCTTTATTATTTTTTGACCTTCCTGTTGTATCGTTGGGTTGGATTTGAGTAGGGGTAATATTTTGGAGTTTTTGTGTGTCAAATACCGAATTTTTCAGTTAAATCTTTTAATTTTTGGTTAACAAATTCCGTGCCATTGTCGGTGTAGAGAATCCGCGGTGCTCCCCAACGCGAAATGACACGTTTGTGGCATTCTGTCTCTATTGTGATCTTGTTAGATTTTTTAATTGGGATTATTTCAACCGATTTTGTGAATTGGTCTACAAACACTAAAATTTATTGATTTTGTTCTCTTTTTCGAATGTGGTAACGGGCCCATGGTATCGGCTGATAGATACCATGGTACATGGTTCCTCTTATACCCTTTTTCCCAATAATCCTATCTTACTTTGATTAATTGGCTTTACTCTTTGACAGATCTGGCAGTTTTTTACGTAATTGATCACGTGTGAATATAGCCCTGGCCAGAAGTAATGTCCGGAAATTTTCCCGTGAATTTTCTCTGAGCCTAAATGTCCTGCCTGGGTTTCGTCTGCCAAGGATTTGAGTCCGGTAATAGGGTAGATATGAGTGGGTCAGTTCTGTGGAAATAGAGTTGCGAATCTCTGATTCGCCATTTTTCGTGTTCTTCTGGTCTTTTCGTAACCAGTCGTCTGGTTTGTCGTTAACGTCCCTCTTGGGGTTTCTACGCTAGAAGCTAGCGCAAAGGCTATATTTTCTGCTGATTCTTCTGATCTCGAGAGAACATCAGGGACAAAATTTGAACTACCTTAACGATATATGACTTCGTAGTCATATTCTAGTAACTCTAATGCCCATCTGGCTAAATCGGCCAGTGGGATTTTTTAGGTTACGCAGCCACTTCAACGCTAGTGGTCCGTGATTATTCTGAAGCTATAACCTTCTAAATATGGCCTAAATTTTTGTAAGGCCCAAACTACCGCTAGTTAAAAGATCTTTAATTTTTTGGAAAGCCTCATCTTGTTCTGATCCCCAATCCCATGTTTAATTTTTTTAAAGTAGTCTGTTCATCGGTTTTATTGTTTCGGCAAAGTGTGAGATAAATTTTCTGTACTAACTTGCCATCCCTATTATGTGCTGTAATTGTTTGATATTTTAATGTTGAGGGAATTCTAGGATTGGTTCAATTTTTTCGTCGTCTATTTGGAGTCCTTTGTCGTTAATTTTGAATCCTAAGTATTTGATTTTCGAACAGCCGAACTCGCATTTGTCCGAGCTGATCATTAAATTTGCATCATTGATTTTATCTAATACGGTATTTAAATATTTTAAATAATCTTCAAAATTTTGAGTCACAATCACTATGTCGTCTAGATAACAAAAAACGTTTGGTTTCAAGCCTGGAGTAATAATTTTGTGCATAAGTTTCTGGAAAGTGGCTAGAGCATTGGTTAAACCAAATGGCATCCTTTCAAATTGGTATATGGCTTTTCCAGGGACTGCGAATGCTGTTATTGGTTTTGAGTTTTCTTCTAAATGTATTTGTGAAAAAGCTAACTTTAAATCAATTTTTGAGATGAATTTTGCTGATCTTAGTGTGTCCAGCATTTCTGTCATGAGTGGGATTGGTTATAGATCTCTTTTCGTGACATTAATAACCTTTCTGAAATATAAACAGAATCTATAGTCTTTCCCTGTTTTTTTATCATGACTATATAGTTTGATCAACCAGAACAAGAAGGTTCTATTATTTCTTGTTCTAATAATTTATCTACTGTTTGATAAATTATTTCTTTCATTTTTGGGCTCACGTGGTAATATTGCTGTTTAATGGGATCGTGGCCCTGGACGTCAATTATATGTTTTTTTCAGGTGAGTCGCCCTATTTCCTTTTCCCTGATATACTTTTTTCTTCTAACAGTTTTCCTAATTGTGATTGTTGGCTTTCGTTAAGTTCAACAATACCTTTCCAATATTCTGGCGAACAATCATTTAGCTCGTCGATTTTTCCTAACCTATGTGAAATATTATTTAATGTTATTGTCTTATTTTTTAAATTGATCCATTGATTTTTATTATCAATTTTCGATATCTCATTTGCTTTTTGAGATTCCTTTTCTGATTTTTTACAATTACTAACTTTTCTATTTTTCCAAAGATTACTATCTTGATCCTTATACTTGGATGGGGATGCTCTCTAGGGATTGGAATTTGTTGCTCGTGGGGATGCTTATCAAGCTTGGGATATCTTTCGTAGGAATTGTTGCAGGAATTTGGGAGTTTTTGGTTTTTGGGGATTGGTTAGGATTGGTAGGTACTAGGAGTATTTCGCTATCTTTTAACTTTGGATTACTTTTGTTACTTTCTTTAGTGCTTTTGAGGTTAATACTACCTCCGAATTTCGGATTTCTATCTATATTACTGATTTCTTCTTTTTCAATCTCTGGTTTATCTCTAAATTTTTCATTTTTAACTTCCTTATTCTCTTTTAATTTAATGTCAGGTTTAGTTTTATTCTCAGTTATGGGGAGGGGTGATGCTTGTGGGTTTGCTTCCACTAGATAATAGGTCAAGAGACTCCGTGGTAACCACCAGGTTTCTGAGTCATAATTTAAGATCATCCGTAGGGATTTTAGCATATCCGTGCCTAAAATTCCTACAGAATTTAATTTTGGGACTAACCTGAACATAACATGTTTTGTGTATTTACCGACTCTAATTATGATTACTACTTACCCAATTATGTCGACCGTTTTGCCGTTCGCCACCATTAATTTTCGCGAGACGGGTTTAAAAATTGAAAATCTGGAATTCTGGATTGTTTCCAGCAAATTCTTGCCAGCGTACGAATGAATGTAGGATTTCCGGCGTTTCGGTGCTAGGTTGTAGTGTTTTTGGCCCTAGTACCCGCCCTTCCAGTTTCCCTAGTCACAAACAAGCATGATAAGGACATTCTCTTTCAAAATGGCCCGTTAAACCACAATAATAATTTGAATTATTTGTGTTCTCATTCCTTTTTGTATTTGAGTCCTGTTTTTTGTCGAAGTTAGGACTTGTTTTTTCTTGTAAATCCCAATTATTGTTGACCGATTTTTAGATTTTTATCACCTTATTTTGGTTTTTCGAAATTTTGTTTACCGTTATTATTTCCTGAGTTATTTTCGGTTTTTTTCTGTTGGGAATTCAATCATTGAGCTGCTTTGACCCAGATTTTGGCCTGACGTCATTTGGTTGAACAAAGGTAACATTTGGTAGTAGGGGTTGTAAGGGTACCCAGCGGGCACGAAATTTAAGAACGTAACTGGAACGTCCTAAAAACGTTTCTTGGACGTATAAGACAAAAGGCGTTATTTGAACGTGTCAAAAACTGTCATAAGTCAGAATAAATAATGTTTCTGGACATTGGTGCCCACTGGGTACTTGGATCTACTGTTTGTGAATCTAGGTTGAAAAATTGGTTGAAATTTAGGTTGGAAATTTGATTAAAAACTAGGTGGAAATCTAGGTCTGAAGTTAGGTCTGAAGTTTTGTTGATATTGATTTGCAAAAGGTAACGCTGGAAATCCAAATGCTGGAGATGGAAATCGATTTTTGTATTGTTTTTTAACCAGATTATTTTGGCGTTGGTTTCCGTGTTGGTTATCATTTTGGCCATTTTTATTTTCCCCTAAATCTTTGTTATTATCCGAATTATTTTTATTCCCACATCTGTTATTGCGTTTTTGTTCTATTTTGTCCTCTATTTTAGGTTTGGTAATTTGAAAAACTTGCTCTCGGATTTTTGATTTGGCTAGCTCAGTATCCCATTCTTTACCTAAGTCTTCTAATTGCTCAAATATTTTTAAATCATTTCGTCTTATATACATCTTGTATTCGATTTTACTATTTTCATAGATCCTACGTAGTTCCCATTCGCGACTTTTTCTGGGATATAATTTTGTAAACAGTTTTCTGATCTCTGTCAGATATGAGTGAATGTCTTGTGTTTTTTTTATTGCAAAATTAAATTTTTTGTCTAATTTCCTCAAAAAATCTTTCATCAATATAAGCATTTTAAAAATCTTCGTAAAAGTCAGTTAAACATCTCCAGGAGTTTTTATTTAATTCGCACCAATCTTTTGCATCTTCGATTAGTAGTGCGTGTAAATTTGTCAAGATATCCCGATCGTTTATTTTATAACTGCTTTTGAATCTTTTTAGTTCTTCAAGAAAATGCGCGGGACTATCGTCTTTATTATTGCAAAATTTTATTGGCCAATTGCTCATGATTTGAAGCGGTGTTTGTATCATGCCGAAAGAAAAATGAGTTGCTTTCATTTTTTTATTATTTGTATGATTATCGAATTCATAATCTGAGTCTGAGTTATTAGTATATATACGTGAACGTCTCTTGACCTGTCATTTGTTGTTGTCGAGAGTCTACGTGATTTGTTTTGGTTTAAGTTATTTTTGTCTTCTAAAGGTTCACTGTCGTCAGTATTTCGTAATTTCAAATTATTAATTCTTATTTTTCTACGGTTTTCTATATTATTGTAGGAAATTTGGGTAGGTTCTTGTAAATTTTCCCTTAAATCAAATTGAGCGGATTGTCTGTTATGGGATTCGGTTTTATTCTTCCTAATATTTGGTTCTATTATTTTCTTTCTGTGTTCGAAGGAGCTATTTTCTGGCGGGTCTAGTCTAATCCTTAAATTGTTTGCCCTTTTTCCCCTTTCTTTAAAAAATCTTTCCTTTTGTTGGTTCATGAATTCATTGAACTCTATAGTTTCTAAAAGTTCCTCGGTTTCTACAAGGAAACGTGTATTGCTTTCCAAAAAGAAATCACCTTCAAAAGTTTCGTCGTTTATTTATCTCGAATTGTTTCTTTGGATTGACGTGCCTATTGTGGGTGAATTTTCATCATCCCAGAAGAAAGTATTGTTTGTTTGTTGTATATACATATATATATATATTTGTTTTTTATTGTTGTATTGTGGGGGTTGATTGTTTGTCATTTGATTTGTTTCTGGATATCTTGCTTGATTTAACCTGTCTTGGTTCGATCTATTGTTATTTATTGGGGTTTCTGTGTTTTTTCTACCGAAACCTCTACCGCGACTCATTGATCTATTTATCGTTTTTGAGATTGCTGCCAAATTTTGGTATGTGGTTGGGATTGTATTTGGGATAGTCGATCCTGTTGCAACATTATCTAAATTACTGTTTTGAGTTGGAAGTGCAGAGGCACCTTCCAAAACTAAATTATCGTGGTTGCTTTCCGTTATGGTTGGGTTAGCCATTTTATTTTTTATTTTACCTGACCTAAGTTTTATTTAATTTTAGTTTTCTTTTCAATTTGTAAAAATGTGACACCCTATACCTAATCTCATAACGGGAATCTACATTTTAATTTAATTTTGAAGAGTATATTTGGATTTATTTCGGAATATTTGAATTAAGATTTAAAATAGATATTAAATTGTCACCGATTTCGAAAATATGTTCATTTTCCTCGTCGGTCCCTTTGTTTGGGTAATACGTCGCGTGACCTTGGCGCTACTCGCTGGTATTGTTCGTTTCGTTCGGCGCTTGAAATATTGGACAAGAATTAGAATTTTTTAAATAGGAAACTGTATCATCATCGGAGATTGTAATTATCGATCCGTTGAGAAATCCAATCACACGTACTGTGAATATTGGAAATCTACATTATCGACCAAAGTTAAATCCTCTAATACAGAAAAATAATTTTCGTCATACAGACTAGATGGGGA
>JAABKJ010013492.1:0-10298 GCA_011634705.1 Andricus grossulariae
ATTGCCATCAAATAAAGACGTTTTAAGTGTATTATTTTTCAATCTTCGTGTTGTGAAGTTAACTTTACGCGAAAGTGCGAGACTAGCATTGCAGGAGGTTATTGCTTTTTGGGAAAAAGCACGAATTCCAACTCAGGAAGTAAGAAACTGTATCCCAAAATTAGAATGTTTGTAACAAGAATGGAGACAACTGCGAAAACGCGCTGGGGAAAAATCAGAGGCTTATAAGAAAAAAGAAGCAAACGTAAAATCGAAGCTCGAGAATCTTTTCGACATTGCAGATGCGAACGCTTTGGAAAATATTTCTATAGAAGAAGATAAGCAGTTTTTAATAAATCAAAGGTTGAAGAATCGACAAGGGTTTAGGTTCAGAATCGATTACAAGGAACTTCTAAGAGAAAGAAAAGTTGCAGAACGAGAAGAGACAGCGTTGATGAGAAAGGAGTGAAGCAATCTTGAAATTGAACGACTAAGTGAGTAATGTATACAAAATTTTCAATCATGCAATACTCCTAATTATTTTTACATTTCAGTTTTTAAATTTAATTTTGCATCATTAAAGTTCTTTGTTTTCTTTTAAAGGTGAAACTGCCGACTGTATTGATTTTTAAAAAGTTTCAAAAGGCTTGGTCTGGAATCAATGCTCATAATTTTCGATCAGGGATTGAAAACGAAAAGGTAAAAGGACACTTTAATCAGGGCGACGTATCTCGAATCCTTGATTTTGTTAAAAAATACTTTGAAGAAACATTAGCCTAGAAAGGATTATAAGGAATTTTTGGAATTAGTAATAATTTTCCTTGGCGAAGTAACACCTCGTGGACTATTTTCCGTATTCCGAGGGCCATCCATCATGCGAGGTGGATGGCAAAACATATTTATTACTTGAAAATCTTTATCTTTCGACGTGAATTTGTATTAGCTCCAGAAGAAGAGATTATTATTAATCTATACGTCAAAGCATGATTTTGTGCGCCTTCTGTTACTGAAGCACCTTATTCGGATTTCAGGGTTTTGTCAAAACTTTATGAATATCAAGCTGTCGATCCCAGTATCTCTCGTATACCATTTAAAAGCCTAATGAATCATTTATGGTATTTAAGCTCTGAAACTGTCGCATTAGCTTTCTTTCATCCGAAATGGTCATCAGAATCAAAAATCAAAATAGGAAATGCTTTGAATCGCGAAACAGAATCATCAAATCAGAATATGAAGCGAGTAAAAATTCGAATCGATGAAATCCCAGAAATGATTAAAATTGAAACTGTCGACGTGGCCTAAAAATGAAAGTTTTTTTAAGGGACTGGAGATAGTAAGTAAATTGAAAGTTGTGAATGATTCGGCTGAGAGGCGTTAAGTTTATGGAAGAATATAACACATTATTTACGAAAAACGTACAATAGAGACAGTATGTGCTTCAGATTGTGAGTGAATATCGCCGAAAGCTCCCAAGTTATAAAAAGAGTCATTGTCTAAGCGTCAAGATTTGTAGTAAAAACAAATGATTTTCGATTTTTTCTCGGAAAAGGTTAGTCATACGAGAAAAAGTCATGGATAATAATATGTGCATTTAAAATAAATCTACAACTTTTGTATGAAGATTGGTTTCTTCTTTAATTATATGGGTTTTTTATGTTCAAGGGCACAGGGGCACCCTTTCCCTTAGTCCGATTAAGCTTAACTTTTCCCGAAATTATTTCTAAATAAAATGGAACCAAGCTGGTGGGTAACGTGGAGAAAATTCAATCTTTGAAAATAAGAGCCACCCTAGTGCTCTATAATAGTCGAAAATGAGCGCAAGAAAAACGAGAGTTTCAAGCAGTTCAATCACGATCCGCTGTTGCTGCGTGCGCTGTCGTAATGACTATTTACTCTTTAGAGAGATAGAGAAATGAGAAGCTAGCCAGAGAGGGGGACAGATGTGTGTACTCACCGGTCATTTAGTATACACTATTGTACATACATGTACATGGACCAGGGAAACCAAGAATTTTTATTACTGGTATACTACAGCAACGTACATTATTCACGCACCGCATATATTTTTTCACCTAAAATTCGATTAAAATTAGGCGGGCAGAAATCTGCAGCTAAAATTTTAATATTTGTTTTGTAACACGTTAATCTACAACCTCTAATAGTTTTCAAGACGTAACAATGAGAAACACTTTACTATTTCACTTTAAAACGACCAATTTTTTATAGTTTCGATTCAGAATCCCATGCGCTACTCTCCTTCTCATAATTTTTTGCCTTATATAATACAATTTTATAAATGGTTATATTTTACTTAGTTATAGAAGTTGATCTCATTTTACTTGAATGGAATTGATCCAAAAATTCTGGCTTTTTCAAACACCCGCGTCTCCTTTACTCTCTTCTAAACGTAACACTGACTGCTGGCACGAAAGCTACGTTTCAACTAACATCTGCACGCTGATAGTTGAGTTGAGGGCCTATTATTAGTGAATTCAATTTCACTAGGGACTACTGTATCCAATCCTATGTCGAAAAGTCCCTATTCAAATCTTTCATTTTTTGGACTTTCGTGCGAGTTTTTTCGGTTTGGCCCCACAGTAAGATGAAGAACATCCTGTAGGGAATTCACCTTTCAAGGAAATTCAAGTGAAAATGGTATCACAAATTCCATTAGGTGTAATGCATATGATTGACTTAGGGGACACCACCAATGACAAGTTTATTAATATCTACAAAACACTCATTATGGGTGCATAGTGCAATGCGAATATTGCACCAACCACAAGATTATCTTCAAAACAATGAATGTGCAAAGGAACAGCTGAAGTGGATTGTGGATACGTTTTTACATTTATATGGAGAAGCCCAAATGGTTTACAGACCTTATGATTCACTGCCGCAAATTTTCCGGCAACTCGTGCAAATTAGTATACAGGAAAAAAAAACGGGCACAAGTGAACGTCCAAAAGAAATCAAATTTTCTATCTTCCAGAACGAAGTTAAAAATGTGCCTCTTGGTTGCTCTGGAGCTTTCCAAAAACTCCGTTTTAAAGATTTTTAACTGTCCATCAATAAATCAGAACATTTTTTCTACCTGATGTACGCTGACGTTGTGTGGATAAGCCATATAGCAACAAAGGGATGTACAAAAGTCTACATAGGAGAGAAGTTCAACAAGCCATGACCATTGCCTATTTACCCTGGAGATTCTACCCCACGTGAAAATATTCCCCGGGAAGTACTCCGTTCACTTTCCGTGGAAATTCCAATAACTTTCCGTCTGCAAAAGGCAGCCTGTAATGGTCTTAGGAAGTTTCTAGAAAACACTTAACTATCAGTACTGCGGAATTCTCGACCGTTGCCCCAACGCATTCCGTTCTCACTAGGTGTAAAAAATACATCTTTCTCGAGAAAGTTAAGTTCTATATGAAGATTGACTGCAACCAAATCATTTTTCTCATGACCCCTCATTATACAACGACATCCAAGTGCACCAAGTGTAAAAAATACATCCTCCTCAAGAAAGTTAAGTTGTCAATGAAGATTGATCGCAAACAACCCATTTTTCCTATGACCGGGTATTATGCAACAACTTCCAAGTGCATCAGGTGTAAAAAATACATCCTTCTCGATAAAGTTAAGTTCTAAATCAAGATTAACCACACCCAACCCAATTTTATCGTGACCAGTCATTATACTTATTTTTTACGCCTAGTGCACTTGGAAGTTGCTTTATAATTACGGGTCATGAAAAAAATGGGTTGGGTATTGCCAATATTTACTTAGAACTTAACTTCATCGAGAAAGATATATTTTTTAGACCTGGTGCACTTGGAAGTTCTTATATAATGACGGGTCATGAGAAAAATCGGTTAGTTGCGGCCAATCTTCATTTATAACTCAACTTCCTCGTGGAAGATGTATTTTTTACACCTAGTGAAAACGGAATATGTTGAGACGACAGTCGAGACTTCCGAAATCGACGAGGCGTAGAGGTACTGATGGTAAAGTGTTTTCCAGGAACTTCCTGAGTCCATTGCAGGCTGCAATTTACAGATGGTGTAACAGAGCAGTTACAATTAAAGCCAATCTGTCACGGCCCTGTACGAAGGGTTTGTCGGGCCGCGACCGATAACAGACGAAAGGCCCCGAGGGGTCCCGAAGCCCTGGGCACCAAGCTCCCATTTTCACCTCTTCGCACCCATGTCAGTTAGTCTGGACTGGCTCGTTGGCCCATCAACCCAATTTTGTGCGTGCTAGTGCTTCTCGCCTTCACCAAGCTCTTTTCGCCATCGTCACGCTCTCTTCGCCGCGGAATAACACCGTCACCGACGACTCCCCGGTCATGAACCGACCACTTCGTTGCAGGTACCAACTACCAAAATGTAAGTGGGAAATAAACGTAGTAACTAACTACTTCACTCGTTTGATTGCGTCTAATCCTCATCTCGGCAATCAAACTCCTGCTTTCCCTCCTCGGTTTTACCCTCGTATCAATGGAAAGTCAGTGGAATTTCCAGTTAAAGTCCACAGAATTTCCAACCGGAAATTCCATAGAATTTCCGTGAAGTACTTTCCGGGGAATCTTCCCATGTGGGACGAAAATGGGAATATATTCAGCAGAAGGATTTTCTGGGACCGTTACATTTCTTATCAGTGCTGCTTGTGTTGCCACTTCCAAGGGAATATGGTATACGGCCTATCTTAACTACATCTTTAACAGATCAGAATTACCGAAGGTTTCTTATAATTATTTAATCACATATTATTATTATTGTTACACTATTTTACGATATTGACTTGAATAAGTATCTTATTCTTAATGTGCAGGTCGAGACTGATCATCCGTGAATGGCGTATCATTGTCTACTTTATCAAGCAACTAAACTCCCGGATTATTGAGAAGATAACGCATCGACCAATCTATTAGTAAATTTTGTTGTTGCTACTTTCATTTTAAAAAGTGTTTTATATATGGCTGAACTATAAATTAAGTTTCGAAGATGTTTCTTGTCACGAAATATCATCTAATTTCGTGTGGACCTGAGCTGTTGCGAAAAAATGTCTGTATGGCAGGAATCCGGTAAGTATGACATGGGGCTTTAAAAAACGAGAACCATGAAGGCCGGTGAATGGTTTTTTGTTATAAATTGTTTTAGGATTACCGGCATTTTGGAGAATTTCGCCTCGAATTACGCGCAAAAAGTACACTTTATCTAAAAACTCGAAATTTTTTCGGACGTTTTTGGATTGCTGTTTTCAGATGGACAATATTAAGAGAGAAGTGATTATTATTTTTCAACATATAAAGAAAAAGTTTATACATTTAAACTAAATCAGGTTATGTGGGATATAAATAACATCATATGTAAATATATAAGCACGAAATGATTCTCACGGCACAATAAATGTAGAGCACGCTTAAATTATTAATTATTGACGGGTATAACTTTATTTTTTAAGTTACTGTTCTTTCAGGCAATGTCGCATCACAATATAGTTGTTCAATGAACTCGAAAAAATTTATTAATGATTTGCAAAAGTTTCAGGAAAAAATATTAATTTAAACACAGTATATTTATAAAATATTTACTGCGTTTTGAGAACATATCGTTAAAAACCATTCGGAAACGTTTTTAGAACTTGTGAAACATGCGCCATAGACACCGTTTCCGGACGGGTTTTTAACGTGCTCGGCATAATTTAAATATAATGTGCCAACTGAGATAACTGAAAAACATTTCTGAAAATTCCAGTACAAAATCATTTGGCACTGCTAATAATACAAAGGCAACAAAGGAATCAGAAACTCAATATAAAAAAACTTCAAATTCAAAACAAGCTTATGAGATAGAGTTATGCAGAAAATACAACAATAAATTCGTGTAAGTCTTATTATGTTCTGAAGAACATTTTTTGATTGAAGAAATGCCTGACTTAGGACATTATGAAGGTGTCCTAAAAAACGTCCTTTTTTCGTCATTCTGTATTGGACCTTTTAGAACATTGGCCATTTTGAAACGTTTTAATAACTTTCTAAAAACGACGCGGTGCCACCTGGTTTATCATTAGGACAGCACATTTTTTGATAACTTGAAAATTGTGATTTGCTGGGAAGCGGAGACTTAAGAAATATACATTTTTCCTAAATCTGTAAATAAGCAATGGCTCACCGTACAAAAAAATGTATATAGTAATTAAAAAAGCTTATGAAAATGGAGAACGTGAAAAATAGAAAATTTGAATAAAATAACGCTATGGATTAACATTCTCAAATCTATCAAAACTATAAGAAGGTCATATTGTGAAATCGTAAACATGTCTCCAATTTACAAACATTGTCTTCTGTTTTTTTGAACAAAATTGAGAAAAACAAGAATCTTTTGCAATCTCCAAATGACAAGGGATCAGTGGGCTTAAAATTAATTATGCACATTCAGGGTCTTCTTGCTCTACTTTTTTTCAGAGTTCTGTTTTCGATTTACAAAATTTTTGTCCGTTATACATTTTTCAAACAAAATTGAAATTATTTATAAAATTTTGTAAAACTGGCTTGCCTCAAATAAGGATGAGCTTGATTTTCTAAAGAATTTTATTTTTATTTGGTAGCTTTTTCTCATACGTAAAAGATACCTTATTGGCTCTCTAACTCAAAAGTGAAAGACAATTAATTGCTTCATAAAAATATATAAACTTATTTAAGACTGTATATAGTATTAAAAGAAGGGTTATAAAAATGAGAAAAAGTAAAAAATTTAGTGAAATAAGGCGATGAAGTAACCTTTTTAACTCTATTGAAACAGTAAGAAGGCCCCATTCTGAAATTGTAAACGTGATTGTTTGCACAAAGTTAAGAAATGTAAGATTTTTTTTTATTACAGTGGGTCAATGGGCTATACTAAAATTATGCGCTGCTTTTCAACAGAATTCTTTTTTTGATTTTCAAAATTTGTCACCGTTGTATATTTTTCTAGTATTCAATAAGAAATTTTAATTATTCAAGGGAGCGTGGACTTATAACATATATATATAATTTAAAAAGCTGTCTAAAGATAATGGCAAATCGTATGAGAAAATGGCACGAGTGTAAAAAGCTTAATTTCATGTCGAAAATTTAATAAAAAATGTCAATAAAATCAATTGTGGCCATTTAGGGTTTTTATTTATAACAATTGTTATAAACAAGAAAGCAAGAGAGTTCATGAATAACAAACAACGTTATCAATGGCAAGTTTATGTTTTGCAATAGTTTCAAGGATACTATGATACTGGTTGATCTGCATGTTTTTTATTGACAAATTAAAAGTCTAGGCGATTTCCTCAATTTTGTTGAAAAGTCACTTGTTGGGGACGTTGTAAATTGCAATAAACTGCAAATGGTTTATTCTACGCAAAAAGTGCAAAAAACAATAAAGTTTTGTTTTTGTTCTGAGATACTAAAAATAATTTTATGAATCTTTCTTGTTAATAAATAATGCAATTGTTTAAACAAAAAGTGACCAGGATTTCAAAAAAATTAGCCAAGACATTCGTAATCAGGGAACTTTTTTTTTGACCTTTTATGCAAAAGGTATGACGGGGTATAACAGAAATATCAAAAAACGGTGACTAAAAGAAATTACGAGAGATAACTGCGCATCAATGTATTTAATTTCATGAAATCGATTGCTGTCCCATTTTATTTATAATATGTACCACCTGTGCCTTATAGAACTGTCTAGTCCTAGAAACTTTTCATGAATAAATACAAATAATTGAGAATTTCTATAAATTTTTGAATGACTTACCCCTGAGGCACAGAAAGCTAATAAACAGAAGATTGCACACTTCATGATTGAATAAGACGTTTAACTAAAAATTCCTAGTAAAGGTGAAAAGAAGTGTTCATTCTCAATCTGTAGAGCGGTCTTTATATACTAAGTACTGCATACTCATAATATAGAAAGTCTATTTACTTGATGTAAGAGCATTACATAACAAAAAAGAACTGAGGTAGAATGATAAAATATTATCAGGATTTGCGGCCTCGGCCAAGGTTAACAAAAATGTGTTTTGCTGGAATCTTCGATTTTATGTTGGTGGAGGTAACGTAGCATAATGACAAGTTTCACAAGATAGCCTTATTATTGCTTGAATAAAGCTGAAAATATTACACTTGCGTTGTTATTTTGAACTTTTCTATTTATCATGTTTTCCATTTCTATAAAATTCGTTGAGTTAATATATACAGTAGGGTGATTCTTATTCATACTTGGTGGATTTTTTCGCTTTGAATTTTTCTACTCTCACCCATCCCCCTCCCCCCTCCAGTTTTGTTCGAATGCAAAAAATCTCCAAATTTGAGCAAAATCGTATATCCGTTTTTCAGCATATTGTTCAGAATTGGTCAGCAAACAAGAATCAATCATAAATTTTGAGGTTGAATAATTTTAAGCCACTCTTATGGGTCCCCAAAGAAAACCCCATAAGTGACAAATTTGCATGTTACGTAATATTGCGGTTTGTTGACGCTTTTTAAAAGTTTTTTTAAAAATAAATAATAATTAATAATCGGTAAATAAAGAATACTCAGTCATTTTTTAACTAATATTCAATTGTTTAAACAATTATTTAAATAATACGTATTTGTCTAAATATATATTTTACCGAAAAAAAAGCAAGAGAAACATTTTATATCACTTAATTTTCGACAAATTTCAATATTTTTAAGTACTAATTTGTTTATTATGAATACTCGTAGAGGTTTAAACAAATTTAAATTGCTTAAACAATTTTCTTGTTTGCATATATTTTATTTTTGCTATTTTTCGAAAAATTTAAATACTTTTATGTTCTACTTTGCTTTTTAAGAATAATCCTAAATTTTTAAACAAATTAAAATTGTTTAAAAAATGTTTGTTACTGATTTGATGTGTTTTTTATTAGTAGAGAGGATAAAGTGCGTTATTACCTTATTCTAACTTTTTTGTTATTCAGGCCTGGTAGAAATGAAACGTTAATGTTTATTCCTTTATCGTCTGCTTAAAAAAATTCTTTAAAAAATTTTAATTTGTTTAAAAATCTACGTTTATTCATAATAAACAAATTAGTACTTAAAAATATTAAAATTTGTCGAAAATTTAGTGAGATAAAATGTTTCTCCTGCTTTTTTTAAGGTAAAATATATACTGGAACAAATACGTATTATTTAAATAATTGTGAAATTATCGAAACAAATTATTTGATTGTTATCATTGATTAAATAACTCATAAAGTCTTGAAAATATGTTCATTTCGCGAGTTAACTGAAAAAACTAATATTTAAACGAATTAATATTGTTTAAACAATTGAATATTACTTTCAAAATGACAAGGTATTCTTAAATAACCGATTACTGGTTATTTATTTTAAAGAACTTTTAAAAAGCGTCAATAAACCGCAATATTACGTAAAATTAAAATTGTTCACTTATGGGGTTTTCTTTGGGGACCCATAAGAGTGGTTTAAAATTATTCAACCTCAAAATTTATGATTTTTCTTATTCTGTTACGAATTTTGAACAATACACTGAAATTTTCGAAATTTTCTAAAAACAATTATTTTAACAATCAAATTTATTTAGTGGAAGTAACGTTAAAGTTTTGTTGAATTTAACTGTTTATTTATTTCGAAATTAAAGTCCTTTTTAGTTAAAATTTGAACTATTACATTTTTCGTTGAGAATTTATTTTTTTCTTAAAAAATTTAACTATTTTGTTCAAAATTCGCTGCTTTTCTGCATAGGATTAACTTTATTAACAAAAATATAACTGTTAAATTTTTGGTTTGAAATTCATATTTTTATTTGAAAATTCATATTTTCTAGTTGAAAAATCAACTATTTGATCAAAAATTCATCTATGTTGTTGAAAATTCGTCTGTTTGGCTGAACTTCAACTGTTAGTCATTTTCGATTGAAGATTCATTTCTTGGGTTGATAATTTAACTATTCTGTTGAAAATTCGTTGCTTTTTCGGTGATTTAAAATAATTTTATTGACTGAAAATGTAACTGTTAAATTTTTATTCAAAAATTGATATTTTTATTTAAAAAATGTATATTTTTAATACAAAGTTGATATTTTTGATTTGAAATTACTTTTTTTAATTAAAAATTAATATTTTGAATTGAAAATTCATATTTTTAATTTGAAAATTCATATTTTCTTGTTCAAAATTCGTCTTTTTAGCTGAATTTCAACTGTTTTTTATTTCAAATTAAAATCATTTTCGATTGAAGATTCATTTCTTGGGTTGATAATTTAACTATTCTGTTGAAAATTCGTTGCTTTTTCGGTGAT
>JAABKJ010013493.1:0-10298 GCA_011634705.1 Andricus grossulariae
CATGAAAGGCATTATATGGCTTTTAAACGAGTGGTTCGGCGAACTCCATCAAATGACATTAATGCCAATTCACTTAACAGTCTGACCGTGACGTTAGTTTATTTTTCTTTTTATTTGTGAGATTTCAAAATGATTGAAACGAAACTAGACTCAAGTCATGAAACGAATTTAGTGGCATTTGAATACAAAAGCAATCAGTACTCCTTAAAAGAATAAAAGAATAGAAAGAATAAAAAATTTGAAGCGTCTACTTTTTCAAATACCATTCTTTGCGTCACAATGAACTTTTTGTTAACGACAAGCAACAGTTGAAATTATTAACCTTATTGGCTAAATTCTGAGTCTCAATTTGGAAAAAGTGAAAAAATTTGCTACAGATGTAGTCGCGTCGCTTTTATTATACATTGACTGTGTTTTCACATATAAAAAAGTACAAGTTTTAGAAATAAATAGAAACAGAGATTGTACGATATTATTTTTTTATAGTCAATATAGTTATTTATTCTTATAATTTACTTTAAACCAAAAAAAATAATAGTATATTGTGTGACAAGTGCGCGAAGTAGGTAATGCAGGCTTCGATCATTTCTGCTGGTGTATTCACTTCAGAGTGAATGTCCAACCTAGCGTTTGAAGAAAAGCGGAGCTGTGGGTAAATATGAAATCTGTATTTTGATTGACTATAAGCACTGTGCGAAGAAATGGTCAGTTTACTTTGCGCACTGCTAATAGCCAATCAAAAATCTGCATCTGTTTGTTCTTCCTGGCAGACCGTATTCTCCTGGCAGGTCTTCTTCTGCCGAGTCACCTCTTCGAACCAGGTCCAGGTGTCCTCCTGTCTTGTATTGTTCTTCTCCCGTCTGTCGATTTTCACCTGATCAACTCAGATTTGTTCGACTTATTAACCACAAAAATCTGCAACGGCAATTCGAAATTCACAAATACACTTTTTAGGATGATGCACCACTTTGTTTGAAAGTAGAACGTAGTGTCTTAGGGTCAATTCCAGACAAAGAACAAAATGTTTTACCTACGTCCACTGGTTACGTTGTTGCTATGTTGAAGAGTTCTTCACATGTAAACCAAAATTCTCTACAGAGCTCAAAAACATTTAAAGCTAACAAAGTTGTTAGTTTTCTTCTGGCACCTTTTTTTCAATCAGTATTCGTCCAGTTTTCCGGACTATTAGCTCATATAGGACGGAAATTACCCCTATTACTTTTCCAGCTCTGCAAATCAAGTTTGCAAAATTTACGCTAGTCATCCTGAAAAGGACGAAAAGCCGAATAGTAGCCGCGGCCGAAACTCAAATTTAATATTGTTCATGATCCGAAGTTGAATTAAAACCTTACAGGTAACAGGCTACTACAGTAAACAGTTAATTAGGAGGAGAATTATTATAGGCTTATGATGATGGACCTATAATAACTTTCTTAAAGGGCAGATTACACTTCAGTAAATGGGAAAAAATGCCTCCAAATATAATAGCATCAGTTAGCAACGTTTCTCCTGTTACACTTGGACAGGTATGGCTATGAGGTTGAAGACCAATGATAGGTTTGCACCGCCGAGGGCATCGACCACAAGAAGAATTATTTTTAACGAATATTTTGGGTACAGCAGCTTCAGCTACCTTCTGAAGTCTTGATACCTCTCCTTTATTTCCTTTTTCTTAGCCGTGATGTTGCAGTCGGCCAGGGCCGAGAATTTGACTACGAATATAATTTATTTCTTTTAGTCCCGGAAAACGATTTCAGGCCTCGAGTGCGCAATAAGGACTGTTGACCGAAAATCATAATTCCGGGAAATCTGGCAGTTATGTTTTTGGAAAATTGACTGTATTTCCAGTAGAGCCTCCGCAACGCAATGTCGCGGCTAATACCGCAGAAGCAGCAAATAAAATGAAACTCTTTGTGCCTGAATTAAGTCAGCCAAGGGTCTCGACCGCCTCGCGCCTGTTCTGCGGCTTTGTAAAGAAACGGTCATTTGCCAATCATCTTGTATTTCCTTACCACTTTTAGAGAAGGATTTCTTTCATTTGCAGCTATGTAAACTGAACCCAGGATAATTCGGTTATAAAGACATTAAAGAATCGAAGGTCCTACGATTTACCATTTTTTATTAATATCAAAAAATTGATTGTGAGTTCAGCCACAATCTTTTCAGGGCTTGACGAGGACTCAATTTTGAACATTTTAAGATGATGTTTTACGTGCTGCTAATATAGAAGAAATCCGAAATTAGCTGTACTATACTTGTTTGGTATTCGAACCCGCACCAGCGTGGCTACTAAGGCTGCTGTGTCAGAACATAAGGCAATCACTATACCATTGGATCCACTATGACTTTCTTACCTTTAATTATTTAATGAGTTTCTAGTGTAATTTCAGTTTTAATTTAGGGTTGATTTTGATCACTTGCTACTTTTTTTCTATGAAACAGCAGATTTTTTTGTCATAAATAAAATTTATATGAACTACGTCTGACACTTTGCGCCGAGAGCTCCGCATTTGAAAATAAGTTTTCTCCTACAAATCCTCATTTTTGGTGTAGTTCTTCTGCTGCCTGTCTTCTATCGAACACTTATGGTATGACAGCTGAAAATTCTAGAAAGATGCCTTACGAGACAGAAAATAATTGTAATTCTCCAACATTTTTCTGCATATGTGTCTGGCGAGTCAGCGGAAGACAAGTAAGAGTCCAGAACCGCCCCGACGAGAATACGCGGATACTACCGATTCAGGAGGCATTGACGCAGGGTTTCCTGTAAAAAAGGAAGAAAAAGTTATTGAAGGCTAGGCTGATCCACTAAGACTTAAGTCAGTCTTGAAAGTTGCGTAGACGTTCTCATTAGAATATATTTGAAAACTAAACTGCGATATCACGGCTCGTGCGAGGCGTTATATTGATGATAAAGTCGCAAGTTCTTGAAAACGCATGGTTTCAGAAAGCATGTTGAAACATATACTAAAGTGTAACGAGGCTGAAGCCACACATAGGCTGAAGGATAACAGTTGGTTGGTCAGTTTGAGGGAGGTCCATGCTTTTATTGTTATCTGGTACATTCGAGATACTAAATGTGCTCATGAAATTGATGGCCATCGATTCAAAACATATTCAGGATCCTTAGATTTTATATCAAATCAACCAGAGTTCAGCATGTGTTGAGTGATAAGTGTGATATGATATCTGAATGTTGGTACAAGTTTATCGAAAACTGTCAAGCCTGCTAGATTCCTGAATCCTATATCAAATCGACAAACAGCTATTTACATCTAACACACGATTCCGCTGTATAGAATTCTGGGCTCTGAAGCTTGATAAATAGAGTCAAATATTTTTGCTTGCAGTTGACAAGGACTGGAAGTATGTCATGAACGCTTTCTCCTATCTTAGCCAAAAAGAGTTTCGGCCTGATGACCAAGGCTGGGTGATTTTTAGAAACTTGCCACTGATCTAAAAGCTTAGAGCCACAGACAGGTGCTCTTGGCTTTGGAATAAAAAACAGAACACGCGTATATGAAATAATATCACCGTGCAAAACAATTTACCTTTAATTATATTTAGAGTCCAGCAAGGTGACATACAGGTGCGAATGTTTTTTTTCGGGAATCAAGAAGGAGAACGGTATTAAAATATGTTTCAAAGCCTGACGTAAGCATAGTTTCATTGTAAAGGTAAGCAAATTTTGTAAGCTTGGGTCCTCAACATTTTCGAAAATTGGCTTAGTAACGGTATCACGTTTATCGTAAACTTAGCCAATCCTCAGGCTTCAAAGCAAATATTATCTTTCAGATAATGATAATCGACAGGCAGAAAAATTATACATAGTGAAAAAACTGCGTATAATTTTAGTTTATTTGAACCATTATTTTTTATGAAACAAATGAAAATTATTAATAATTCTTCTCATTATGTATAACTCTTTCAACTGGGTATTGATAATTATATTCAGAGGAGGGCTGGAAGATTCTCGAAATCTGATGTGCACTTGCCATGAAATCTCATGAAGTCCTTTGAGATACTTTAAATACTATCAAATGTTTCCAAATCCATCTCAACCCCGTGAATTCCAGTATAGTTATTGATATTCTGTAAAATCCCATTAAATTATATAAATTTCTTCTCAATCTCTTCGGATCGTAGGAAATATCCTTAAATCCTTTCAAATCTTTATAATTTCAAGAGATTTTTCAACATTTTATAAATAATTTGTACAACTTTGAGAAATATTTGAAAGGTTTTAAGAGATTAAAAATCAATTTAAAACTTTTTCGAAAACTCTTCAATTTCGAGAAAAATATAGACTGGCTGAGATTTTGAACAAAGAGCTTAGAAGCTCTTAAGAAATAATCAAAGGTCTCAAGAGGATCAATAAATTTTTTTGAGATTCGTAGAAAATTGCTCAATCATTTTTTATTTTGGAAAGTTAATTTTTAATGAGAATTTGAAAATATTTCGAAAGATTTCTGAAATTGTAAACAAATTCTAGGTGATTTAAAGGCAATTTTGTTCATTTTTAAGGTTAACGATAGAACTATTCCGTGTGAAATTCCTCTTTTTTGTACAAACTTTAAGTTTTAGTTATAAAATAAACTCATTTCTTGGAATATTCGACCGTTTAGTTTAAAATGTGCTATCTCTGAAAAATCCATATTTTGGGGAATTTTCAGGTGTTTCTTTCTTGAAAAATTAGCGAAATGTTAAAGTTAAGAATCGATCCAGGCAGCGTAAATGATGATACAGTCTTTTCGAAAATTCTATTTATTGAGATTAATCAAATTGACTTGTGAACAACGCGCGACTTTCATGAAACTAAGAAGATGACTAACCTAAACTCACCATCAAGTTATGACATCGCCAATAGCGATAAGGCGGGACCTGTTTGAACCAAATAAACTTAAATTATACATCTAACGCTTCCCTTCATTCCTGAGTCACAGAGATTACATGAATGATTTATCGGTTTTCTACCAAAATTCCAGCCGATTTTGTACACCAATCGTGCTTACACCTGGGCCTTCAGCCTGAATCTGCAATTTGATTCTCGGTAGTCATATGTTTTACAACAAATGATTTATCTTTAGGCATGTCGCGAATAAAGTCGTGGCGAATATCAATGTGTTTACTTCTAGAGTGATATACAGGATTTTCGGCCAACTTTAACGCAGTTCGATTATCACAGTGCATGGTGCAAATGAACCGTCTCTTTAGCACACTTTGACAACACAATGTATTCTGCCTCAGTTGTATACGAAGCCACATTATTGAATTTTAGAGATGTGAGCTTTAGAGAGTCCCAAGATATTGGACTTCTGTGCAATGAGAAGAGATAACCAGTTTAATAGCGCCTGTCCTCGGTACATCCGCCCGAATCAGCGTCAACGTACCCCTGGATAAGTCTAACATCAGATTTGTATGTCAATCCCATTTCGAGTGTGCCCTTTGGGTATCTAAGCACCCGCTTAGCTGCTTTCTAGTGTTTGATTTCATAGGAGTTGTTGAATTGTCCCAAACTATTCACGGCAAATGAGACATCGGGGCGTGTGGTAGCTAAAAAATAGGTGAGTGTTCCCAGTAGCAATCTAGTCTTCTCTTTAGTATGTTTTTTATTTTTCTTCAACGTCGGTCCTGTATCTATGAAAGTAGACACAGGTTTTCATTCGGCCATACCGAATCGTTGAAAAAACTCTGTGATGTATCCTCGTTGACGCATTGTGGTCTGATTTTGGTCTGGGTAAATTCAATTTCCAAGCAATAAATGACCTGTCCAAGGTCTTCGAGCTCGAAATTCGCTCCTAGCTTTCTTTCTAACTCAACAGTCTTCTTTTGGTTCCTTAAGACGATTATAATATCGTCAACATAGGCGGCGATTAGTGTCGCATTTTCCCCTGAACCAGTTTGAAACAAGCAAAGATCCGATTTCGTATTTGTTGCCCCATATTTGTTGAGGGTCTTGTCCAGCTTAATATACCAGTTTCTAACTGCCTTTCGCAAACCATAAATAGATTTCTCAAGAAAATATACTTTATTTTCTTCTCGAAATTCCGACAACATTGGTTTGGCTTATATTCAACAAGGCTGTCCTTTTTAGAGTCGATAATGTCCTACTAAATTTTTTCGAAGTTATTCCGTATCTCCATTAGGACTTCTTCCTCCAGTTCAACATTTAGGTAGGATGTAGCAATTGCAAACTGCCGAATTTTCATTCCATAGGATGCTGATAGAGATGTCATGATGCGAATTGAACCAATCCGGGCAACTAGAGCGAAATTCTCTGAAAAATGAATACCGGGATTTCGGTTAAATCCTTCTGCTACCAAACGTGCCTTTCTGCGTTCGAGTGTTCCATCCGACTTAAATTTGTTGCGCAAGACCATGCGGCAACCGATAACCTTACTCTATACTGGACGATCCGCGAGTACCCAGGTGTTTTTGTTAATAATAAAGTAGATTCATCGTTTCAGTTCTCAAATAAGTTTTGAACCGATTTGTCGGTTCATTTCAACCAAAAAATATTTTTTGATTGAAATATAGGGGAGAGTGAATCAATCTGGATAATGAGAGATTTGAGTTCATGAAAATTAAGCATTTATATCAGTTACGTACCAAACTCAAGACGAAACCTTCGTTTAAACGATACGATGGTCATCACATAGATTACGTCAGATATAAATCGAAAATAAGTTTTTTTTTAGCAGTGCACTTTTATTCAGATAATGATTGTAAAAAATGCTGCGGTTTCAACCTCTGCCATATTAATCGATAGATGGTGGCAGTCAGTACTGGCAACCTTATTTATGAACCCGTTTTTTTCTAAGTTGTTGAGAATTCATCTTTTATGGTCGAAATTAACTTTTTCATTGGAATTTTGATTTCAATTGAATAATCTTTTTGAATTTCCTCAGAAATCTCTGAAAAATTATACAAAACATACCTTACAAATGAATAAAAAAGTTTAAAATGAATTTACGACAAGCTTGTTTAGTTTTTTCACCAATAAAGCCGGTTTAATTGTATGTTTCTTAGTCTTCTTTTTCAAAACATAACATCTTCAATATTTGAGGAAAATATTCGCCAAATTTAAGTATTGGATATATATTGTTATATAAATAATGTTCAAAATATATTTTTAAAATCTTTCTCTTACAATTCCGCGAACTAGTGTTATTTGCCTTCTGCTCATAAGAAAACTAGAAGTGTCCTTTATGGACACACTGCGGTGTACACATTTCGGAAAAAATTCAAAGACACCAGTTACAATTTCATACAATTTCAAAATCACTTCAGTAACTAGTATCTGAAATTTAAGGTCAATTTGTAATTTGAAAGTGCCTGTATTAAAACAAATTTTGGAGCAGTGCGCAAAAGATTAGATAATTTGTGAAATCAGTTTTAACGAATTGAATGACTACATTTCTTTCCATGAAGCTAATTATAATCAAATGTAAATAACTCAGAACGACAAATTCGACACTTATACTCTATGAGATAACGACTATAGTGAGTATTATACATATAGTCTACGATATCTTATCTCCGATCATTCTCACTTTCGCATTCGTCAGTTGTTCCTTAAATTGGAAAATATGAGGATTGATTGTACGCTCGTCTTATCCTTGGTGGTTATACTCAATTACATTGGTAACGGTATTAATTCTATATTCCCCTAATTTGAACATTGCTGAAGTGATTTCTGACCTCTTCTTGAAAAAATAAGATCAAGGACATGATAAAATATTTACTGGTTCTTTAATTCTTCTAAAAAATGTAAAAACGTGTTCAAAATGAAAATCTGTCGTTCGAGTGGTCACTACAGTCTTTTTCTCTTATTGCTCATACGTTAACCAAATATAAAAGATTGTAAGAAAGGTTTTATTATTTCGCATGAAGGGTCTAGAACATATATTCATTTTAATTTTTGTGCGGTTCAATAGCTTTTCGAATATTACGAAACCTAACACGATATTTTTTAATAAATACGAAACAAAATATTCTAAACACCAGTGCCAGTTGAAAAGTCTTCTTTGAAATTGTGATACTTGTGTTAATTAAAACAGTTATCCGCTAGATGGACCGATTTTCCGCTTGGGCACGCTTCCACATTTTTATGCTAATTCGATAAGCAGCATATATATAATTATTTTCGAACGAAAGTTCTTGCGGGGTGATCTCAAACTTTCAATTTCGCGAAGCTTTATTTTTCTGTTTATTCACTCACTCAAATCACGAAGAGCGTGCATTTATCGCAGAAAGAGTTACTTTCTAAGACAAGTCTTTTTCTAGATCACCTTAATCAACATACGATTTCGCGCTCTAAGTAAATATTAATTATTCGTTTCTGATTGCAGAGTTGAGTTCAGAGTTTGACGAATCACCTACTAACGATTCTCTTTCTCGTACTCTTCATCCTTCTGATAGTCGGAAAACTCCTGACAGATCTCTTCCATCTGGTAGACCTCATTCTCCTGTCAGGTCTCCTTCTGCCGAGCCACTTCTTCGTGCCAGGTCAAAATCTCCTACTGCCTGGAATTTTTCTGATCTTGTATGGGGATATTCATCTGATCGACTTAGACTTGTTCGACTTATTCCTCACACAAATCCACAACGGCGATTCGAAGTTCGCAAATACACTTTTCCTGTCGATAAACCACTTCAACTACGAGGAGTAGGCAATCGCCCTGAGCCCATGCCAGTCGGAGAACAAAACGTTTTAACCACATCTAATGGTGACGTGATTGCAATTTTGGAACGTAATAATGCAATTCTTCGTGGAATATATACAAGTAATAGCATTAGACCAATAAGAGCGAAAATTAACATGGACAGCGGCGCTGTTGTGAAAATGAACCCAGACGAAATCAGCGAATCGCCCTTAGGCACGAGATATCCAATCGCAAAGAATTTTAAATTTATATTGTTGGACCGCGTATAAACCAAACTTCTCTACACCGTCAATTTGAGAGCCAACAAGTGGTAGTTTTTTAGATAGTATCTGTAACGTTTATACGATGATGAGCCCAGACGACACAAACTGAAGACTTGTCCATCTCTTTTCTTACCTTTTCCGTTTCCGATAATCAAGTTTGCATGATTTTTGCAATTTTTCCTGAAGACCTGGACAATTATCTACCACCAAAACTAAAATTTAATATTGCTCGTGATTCGAAGTCTGACCCAAATCTCACATGTAACAGGCAAATAAAATAAAAAGTTAATGTATTATCATTCTCAAGTCTTTGATATTTTGTCAATTCTTCAGTTTTTTGTTGTTGTTGTAGTAGCACCTTTCTTAAAGATTCTTTTTTGTTTGTCATTGCTGCGTCCTACATCAAAAATATTTATAAACGAGTTTTTACAAACATTCTACCTTTAATTACGACTTTGGGAGATATTTACTTTCAGAAACAATAAAAATATACCTCTGAACTACATAAATCCATACTTTGTCGTTTCCTTAGCACTTCGAGTCGCGTTTTTAAAGCTTGAGATGGTATATCCTGCTGATCGTCAGGCTGTAAATACTGTTTTAAGGGTTTCTGCTGAATATGATTACAATAATTAATAAGCAGTCGGGGACAATTGTCCAGGAATAGTCCCGAAGGAATAACCCCCAAGCGAAGACGTGACAACAGTGCCGAAAGCTGAATAGCATATGGGTGAGGTGTCTCAAACGGTGACTTTGAAATACAGGGCGAACTCTAGGAGTATGCAGCCCTATATTTGCATGCGGGACTCTACAAGAATGGATGTAGCCATTTCCCTAGCTGCTTGTGGGAACAACAATGATAACACCAAACATAGTTGTAGTAAGTGCGGTTGAAAACAATCGAACGCGCAGGGATCCCGACAATAGGTCGGACAATAATAACGACTATCGTAGAGTTGGGGGAGCCAATCAAGACAGATTCAATGTGATGGACCAGCAGAATCTCATTACTTTTAAGTGGAAGAATCGACTCAGGGACGACCTGCTGAAGGGCTATGATACCAGTATGGCCCCTGAACGAAAAGGTTACATGGCAAGACTGCATACTCTCTGGTGCGCGAAACACCCCGAGCTCTCGCATTTTTTGCATAAACGTCTGCGAAACCGTGCCGAAGAACTCCGGAAAAGCGGTTATATAAGCAAAACGCCTACTCAACCGCAGTCAGAACAAAACGGCAACAGAGAAAAAGAGGCTACACTGAGACCAACCGCGAGCAGGCATCCAATCGAGAAAGAGCGATGCTTCAGGACCCGGAGAAACATCAACATTCAGGTTTCTCTCAAGCCCAAAGATCTGGCTGAACTGGAT
>JAABKJ010013494.1:0-10298 GCA_011634705.1 Andricus grossulariae
TAGATTTCCATTTTATGTGTGGATTTCTCTTCTCGATTCGTTATCTTCTCCGATGATAATACAGATTTCTATTAAAAATAGTGTATTCTGTTTATATGGGAAAAACTTGATTCATATTAGGAATACTACAGTAATGTATCTGAGATGTTTGTTTGCGTCTTTGAGACTCGTTGAATGATCTATTGACGAACCTTCTATGACCTCTTCTCATCTAGCAATACCGATATATAAATTTAAAAAAATATATTGTTTATCTTGTTGATATGAGGAAAACTTTCTTCATATTGGGAACTGTAATGTAATATGATATGTTTGTTCGCATCTTCGAGACGCATAGATTGCCCAAATTAAGAACCTTTCATGATCTACTATAACCTACCAATAACATTTTAAAATTTTGTAACAAAATTATTTTGCTTGCTTATAAGAGGATTTTTTTGATATTGGGCATATAACAGTACTGCATTTGATGTAATTGTTCGCGTCTTCGAGACTGACATTTTGGTAGGCTCTCTGATTTACAGAAAATAAAATATTCGGTAAGGCAGAAACATGAGCTTGAAAAATATCGAAAGTATTAATTTTTTTCTTTTTTAGGGAAAAACCTCCTTTCTTGAGGAAGCAAATTCATTTGATACCTATGAGGAGACAAAATTTGTTCGCGTCTTCGAGACTCGTCGAAAGTCGTATGGACGAACTTTCTATGACTTCTTGTCATCTAGCAATACCGATATATAAATTAAAAAATAATATTGTTTATCTTGTTAATATGAGGAAAACTTTTTGAATAACGGGAATACAACAGTAATGTATATGATATATTTGTTCGCGTCTTCGAGACGCATTGATTGCCCAAACGAAGAACCCTTCATGACTTACCATAACCTACCAATATCGTTTATAAATTTCTTTAAAAAATTATTTACTTTGTTTGTGAGAGGATTCTTTTTAATTGGAAATATAAGAGTATTGTATTTTATGTAATTGTTCGCGTATTGGAGACGCGTGGATTGATCTATTGACTAACTTTCGATGACCATTCTTGATCAATCAATAGCGACTTAGATTAGTTAACAAAAAGGTTACATTGTCTGTATGAAGAAAACTGTTTTTTTTATTTGGAATATAACACTACTTAAAATTAAAGCTTTAGAAAATGTTAATTAAAACGCTCAATAATTTACCTTTTTTTATTATTATTTTATTTTATTATTTTTATTATTTTTTTATTTATTTTATTAATTTACAATTGAAAATGTTTAAATAAAAGCCGTTAGACTGCAAAATTGAACTTTTATACATTGTACAGTTAAAAGATTTGAATAAGTAGAAATTAACGCTATCACTTTCAATTTTATGAGCTGCAGAATGAATCAAAAAATTTATAAATTTTCAAAATTATATCATTTTAAGCAATTTTAAGCCAGAAGCATTAATTTATTCATTAAAATTTGTTTTGAAATCTTCTGAAATATTCTCTCAAAAATTTGTTATGAAAAAATCGTTAAAAAATTGTCCAGAAATGTAATAATAATTTTTTTATCTTGGAACTCAAATTTTTCCTACCACTGTTTGTTTTTCCCTGCAAAAGTAAAAAAACTGTGCTTTAAAATCATCCAAGATTCTTTGTCGAAAATTTTGGAAATCTTATTAGATATTCTTTTTAAATTAATTTTCGAAAAAAAAATTATTGTTAGTCTTTCTAGGAATTTTTATACAAATTTTGTATTCATTTGAAACCTTTCAAAATTCTTAAAAAGCTTATAAATTTTTCGTTTGAAATCTTCAAAAATCTACGTTGTCTTATAAATGGTTTAAAATCTTTTCACGTTTGAAATTATTATGGAATCTTTTCAAAACTTCCAAATATATTTTAAACTTAATCAATCATTTTACAAATTAATAATTGTTCAATTGTCATTTATGAATAAAAAAAACATAACCATTTTAAATATTCTCTTAAAATTAATTTTTCAAAATAAAAAATGATTTTAAATTTGTCTAGCAAACATAAGAATTTTTTTTCAATTTCTTAAACCCCTTAACGATCCTTAAGAGGCTTCAAAATTTCATCTTGAAATCTTAAAAAATCTGAATTTATTTTTTCATTTTTCGAAATCTTTTCCAGTTATGAATTAAGTTTGGATCTTCTCGAAACTTGTAAATATCTCTTGAACTAACTCAAATTTTTTCCAAATTGATAATTGTTCAATTGTTATTTATGGATCAAAATTCAATAATTTCACTTACATATTAAAAATTTGTTAAATAGAAAACAAAGTATTGTTTGTAAAAATTTATATATTTTTCTTAAATGTGTACATTTCAACAATAAACTAGCAGTATTTACAACATAATTTTAAGTACAGTTTCCGCATATTTCCACTTTTGTGAAATCTTGTATTTTTTTGCAAAGATTTGTAATTTTCTACAATAATTTACGTAAAATTAAACGGCTTTTTATGATGTCAAACATACAAATTAAAAAAAAAGAGTAAAATCCTGTAATTTTCTGTAATAATTTGTAGATTTTCACAAAAAAGTAAAAAAATAAAAAAAATAAAGTTATACAAAATTTTGAATTTTAGAAACTTATACTTTATTTTTAATTTTTTTAATTTCCTGCAAGAAAATACAAGAAAAAATTAGCCAGTTGTATTCAACTGCATTTTTCTGTTGAATTTTTGCTTCCTCATGGAAAAAGCTTTGTAATGGTAACATTTTCCAAAATTTTCCACTAATATCTTTAAACTGTCCGAACGATTTCTAAAACTATTTATTGCATATTTTCAGCATTCTTTTATATTTAAAAAATCGGGTTTTATAGTAAAACTTTTTTCATTGACACAATTCAAAGTTGATGCAAGAATCTAAAAGATTCCTTGGTTCGAGACGAATCGATTGACCTATAATATCAATACATTTTATTAAAGAGTAGGGAAGTTATGGTAATATATATATATATATTTTTTTTTTTTTGAAAGTCGGTTTTTTATAGTAAAACTTTTTTCATTAACGTAATTCAAAGTTGATGCAAGAATATAAAAAATTCCTTGGTTCGAGACGAATCGATTGACCTATAATATTTATATATTTTATTGAACAGTAAGGAAGCTATGGTAATGCATAATTTTTGAAAATACGGCTTTTTATAGTAAAACTTTTTTCACTAACATAATTCAAAGTTGATACAAGAATAAAAAAGATTCCTTGGTTCGAGACGAATCGATTGACCTACAATATTAATACATTTTATCAAAGAGTGATGAAGTTATCAACATTTATATTATATTTAAAATCGATTTTTATAGTAAACATTTTTTCATTCTCATAATTTAAAGTTGATGTGAGAATAGAAAAGATGTGTTGATTCGGCGCAAATCGATTGACCTATAATATTGATACATTTTATTGAAGAGTAAGGAAGCTATGGTAAAGCCTAATATTTGAAAATACGGTTTTTTATAGTAAAGCTTTTTTCACTACCATAATTCAGAGTTGATACAGGAATAAAAAAGATTCCTTCGTTCGATACGAATCGATTGACCCATAATATCAATACATTTTATTGAAGAGTAAAGAAGTTATGGTCATTTATATGATATTAAAAATCTATTTTTATAGTGCAAATTTTCTCATTCTCATAATTTAAAGTTGATGTAAGAATAGAAAAGAAGTGTTGATTCGAGGCGAATCGATTGACTTATAATATTGATACATTTTGTTGAACAGTAAGGAAGCTATGGTAATGCGTAATATTTTAAAAAACGGGGCTTTATAGTAACATTTTTATAATTTACATAATTCAAAATTGATTTTGAATTTTTGTTATAAATGGGTCTTCTTTCGTTGAACTTAAATTTTAACATAAAGCTGGCAAAGGGATAGGGTCCGATAGAATTTCCCCCTTCCCTTTTCCAGCTCGAAAAATGACAATTTTAAATACAAAATTTGATTTGTCTGATTTTTTAATAAAATGTATTAATATTATAGGTCAATCGATTCGTCTCGAACCAAGGAATCTTTTATTTTCTTGTATCAATTTTGAATTATGTTATTGAAAAAAGTTTTACTATAAAAAACCGATTTTCAAAATATATAAATTACCATAACTTCCCTACTCTTTAATAAAATGTATTGATATTATAGGTCAATCGATTTTTCTCAAACCAATGAATCTTCTATATTGCATCAACTTTGAAGTATGTTAATGAAAAAAGTTTTATTATAAGAAAGCGAATTTTAAAATATTATTAAGTGCGAAAAAAATGCAATAAATATTTTTATAAATCCTTCAATCAGTAGTAAAAATAAGCCTTCCAAATTTCAATAATTTATCTCAATTTATAAATTATATTATAAATATACGAAGAAATATATGTTATATGAAGTAGTTTTCAAAAGATTAATAAATAATATAAAGCTTAAAAAGGTTTTCAAATAAAAAAAAGATTGTAGTTTGTCCGTATCGTTTTAACTGTTTCTGATTCTTCATAGTATAGTTTTCAACATTTCTAAAGATTTTCTATTTTCAAACATGGTTTTTTAAAGAAAATTGAAGAAGATTTCAAAACATTTCGAATAATTTCCTAAAACTTTAAAAGATAATGTAGCAGATTTTAAAGCAAAATTTTATAATTTTGCAGGATTACAAATTTTGAATAAATTTCCAATAATTTCAAGATATATGAAGAAGTTTTCAAAAGATGAAAAAATAATATAAAGCTTAAAAAGGTTTTAAAATTAAAAAGAATGTAATTTGTCCGTATCGATTTAACTGTTTCTAATTCTTTGTAATATAGTTTTCAAGTTATCGCGTTCACAAAAAAGAGTGACATTCACACACACATCCACACACGCATCCACACACACACACACACACCCACACATGCGTACAATTGCTTAGAACATTGTATTAGAAATTACCAAATTGAGGAAGTTTTAATTAAATGAATTAAAAATTTTTGGAAAATTTTGCCATTACAAAGCTTCCTCTATAAGGAAGCAACAAATTTTGATTAAGATTGATGTATATTTAATTATTCAATTATAAAAATGAATTACCGTTACGAGAAGTGAAACCTTTTCCCATAATTCAAGCATGGGGCTTCAATGACCACGTGCGAACTTGTGCTGGAAGGTCCCGAGTCGAAATTTAGACCCTACTTTGAACCTGCAGCTGCTTATTAGAACCTGTTTTGACCCTATTGAAACCTATAGCCCCTACTTAAAGGTTTTTACTCCTAGAGAATGAGACATTAGAGCCTCCTTTGACTCCATTTGAACATACAGGCCCTACTTTGAATATTTAGAAGCTACAGTCTTCCAATCAAGAACCTACTTTCACGCTATAAAACATCTCTTCCTTGATGTTGACCCTACTTTGAATCTCTTAAACCTACTATCTTAAAATTCGAATGATATACACTGGATTAACAGAATTACATTGAAACGAAAAAACTGGCTCAAGATTCATCAACAGCTTTCAATTACAATCAGGAATATCTATCTGATACATCGAAGAAATCTGACATTAATATAAAAAAACTGGCTCAAGATTCAGAAACGTCCTCCTGTAGCAACAAAGAAAATTAAAAATATCTAATGTCAACAGGTTTATTATTTAATATAATATTTAATCATTTTTAGCACTTATCACAAAAATCGTTAGAATTTAAAACCACCTAGAGCATAATATTCTTCTTTAATAAAAAATTCTCTTCATTTTATATGCACGCTTATACTATTATACCTTATTCTGATAATTTTTCGGTTTCTATAGATAATAGTAATTCATTAATATTTGAGCCAAAAACTGTAAAATGACGTATAAAAAATATATTTCCCGTATTTTGTTATATTAATACAATATTCCAGTCTTCTGATTATAATATTGTATTAATGTAATAAAATACGGGAAATATATTTTTAACGTCATTTTACATTTTTTGTCCAATTATGAATACATTGTTATTATTATTATTATTGTTGCCAGTGTAGGGGCTGAAGCACCAATGTAGGTTCAAATTTAGACCCTACTTTGAAGCTAAACGTGGAAAAACGGCCGATTTCGGACATTTTTAGCGTCAAAGTAGGGTCTAAATTGAATTGAAATCGCTGCTTATTTTAAACCTACTTTGCTGCTTCAGCACCTACTAAGATAGGAGTTATAGGTTCAAAGTAGGGCCTAAATTTCGACTCGGGGTCCCACGTCTAGAGAAAGTATGAATTATCAATGAAATACAATTTATACGAAAACATTGTTTTTCAAATGAGAGAGGGAATGCGGGGAAAGTGAGGGGAAATGAGAGGAGGAGAAGTGAGAAGTAATAAGGGAAGGGGAATTAGGGGAAATTAAGGGAGGGGAAATGAGGAAAGGGGAAATAAGTAGTTAGAAATGAGGTTCAGTAGAAGGGGGGAAGTGAGGTCCGGGGAAGGGGAGTATCAGCTGCGCAAACGAGGAGAAGAAGAAATCATGGAGAAAGAAATCGAGGAAGGGGGGGGGCGAATGATAAAGTGAGGAGAGGAAAAGTATAGGATTGGGAAGATAACTCCGTAATTTACGTCTTAATAGGCTAAGAAAAACTCTTTTGTAGGCGCGCGTCGCCTACTTTGACTAATTTTTTCCTTAAATAATTCTTTCTCTCCTATTTCTCACTATCTGTTCCTATTTCCCTTTTATCAAAATAATAAACTCTCTCTCTCTACGTTAATTCCCTTTTTAATGAACTCTCTACTCTCCACAGGCAGTATTTAAAAAGTCCTTAAAAATAAATTCCTGCCTTCAACCCCACTGTCCATCGAATTTCGGGTCAAAATAAATCCCGGACGGTCGCGCAGACGCGTCACGCGTGTATTTTACATTCTCAATTTGGTATGAGCAGATTTATTGGTCCCTCACCCCCGAGCTTTTGGCGCGCACACGGATGTCACTGTGGACCACGTGGGTGCAAAGGGGGTGAGAATTGGAGGGTGGACCTTCCTGCAGCATCCCTGCAACATGGTCACCATGGAATGGTGGATGTGGATAGGTATCGTGTTTGCCGAGCGAGAGAGAGTCATAGAAAGGGGTGCGGGGTGAGTGCATGGTGAGTGCGGGGTTGAGAGGGGCTAAGGGGGTGAGAAAGGGAGATGGGAGCACGTGAGTGAGTAAGTGCGAGTGGCTCGTCGCTTCTCCATTTCGAGCCTAAGCGCGGCCATTCATCAGGATTTCGGCGCGCAGACGTGCTTTATTACTGCTCGCTCGAAATTGCTATCCTACGACTCCATTCCGGACTGCGAGCTTGCACAGGGGTATAGGTATAGCAGGGTAATGCATTAGAACCTTATATAAGGTTCGGTCACACTCGTGATCCAATCCGTTAACCCGCTCTCAGCCAAATTCCGCCAACTCGGAAATTCCCTATTATTGATACTAACACTTGCGGAGCGAGACGGAGATTGAGGAGCTTTTATCTCCGATAGAGTGGTCCTTTTCACTCAAGACTTAATAGGTTCTCTTGGAGGTCCATAAAGATAAAGGAAACGCTGTTTTTGTAATGAGTAGATCCTTTTTTTAAAAAGTTGTATTTAAGACACTGCGTGAACATGACTCTGTTCCTGGATTGTGCTTTTTATTTTATAGCCTCTAAATTTAAGTATTGATTCTGTCCATATTTTATAAGAAACTTATGAATGCTCAATTAAAAGTCTTTCCGAAAACCACGATATTCTTGATCAATTCAAACTTTAATACCACCCTTTGCTGCCAACTCCATATTATGAGCGGATACTTCTATTCGTACCCGAGGACTTTGGATAGGCTCTTGTGATGTTTTGATGTGATTGCTGCTTTTCTGCCTCTCGACATTTATTTCTCAATTTTTGGGACGCAAGCTAGAAGGAACTCCTTTAGCCGGGGCCTGAAGAGTCATCTATACATTCCTGTGTGTCAAAATACAGTGGAACCTGGAGTTAGCTCCCCTGGATTGTGCCCTTCCGAGAATTGACGCCGCGTCTTGGGGATACGTGACAGGCGTTTGCGGGGAGATGTGCGGTGTGCAATCAGGCGTGACAAAACAGAGAGAGAAACGGGAGGGAGATAAAACAGGAGAGAGGCAAAATAGTTCCGAGTCTCTGGATTTAAGGTCAAGGTCAGCCCCAAAACTGGCGCTAAATCCAGATTCGACTGCAGTTCGTCTAATTTTCTTTAAATAACTTTCTTGCTTCATTTTGACAGCCAGCTTGTGGTATGGATTTATTCGGAGGATAATCACAATAACTTACCATCTTTTGGATCGAATTGGATTAACTGCCAGTTCCGAAGTTTATTTCCTTTATTTTCTTTTGGTAGTAATGGAACCCTTCCCAGTTCCGGCACTGCTGGATTTCGAAAATTATTCGAATTTTAGACCAATCAGAGGTTAGGAGCAAAATCAATGAGTTTAAAACAGAAGATAGTGAAACAGAAGGTACTAAAACAAAAGTCAAACCGTTGCTAGGTAAAACCTAAAAATCTAAGAAAATTTGGAGATCCTGCCTCTTTTGTCAGCAGTCTTCGAGGAAGAAACATCGAGTATTATTTTAACGTCGAGTATTACTTTTTTTTTTTAGTTTTTATTTTGTCTTTTTGTTTCGTGTGGGATATTCCTGAGATTCCTGTCCCTTTGTGTCCTGTATTCAAATTCATCTTGATTGATTTGCTGAGAGGATTATTTGTTAAATTCATTGGAAAATAAATTCCTTTCAATTGCAGCCCTTTTTTTTCTGGAATAATGTTTTAATTAATTATCTGATTTTGGGTGTGATCATTTTCCTTTTCTTCTATTGGATTACTATTATTGACCTATTAGTTTGATGTGATATTTTTTTTGTTTGTGTCTTTCCCATTTCGTTTTGAACTACTTTCTCCATACATTATTTGAACTCCTCCCAGTATTTATTCCCTTTCTGAATAATCTGATATAACATCGTTATTTATATCACTCTAATTCTTATTTTTACACCTCCCCAAATTTGATTTATATTTTGAATTCTTTGATTATTTAACTTTGATTTAATTTATTCCCCGTATATTTTTTTGATCATCCCTATTTTGTCGTTCTTTGTTAATTCTAAAAAACAATCCTGGTATACGGGACAAATGAATAATTTTGTTTGTTAATATTTTGAATTGATTAATTGCAGTATTCATTCTTATTCTTCCATGTGATTTCAATTATTTATTGTATTCGCAAATTTAATAAATTTGTTAATTATGTTATAATTTTGATGACTCTTCATTTCAGTGTCGTGTTTTTTATAACTCAAGATAGCCTTGAACCACGAATCACCCCCTCTACCATTTCATTTATTTTTGAATCTGAGCTTAGCCTATCATTCCGCCGTTGTAATATTTTATTTCAATTTCTTTTTTCATTAAAATATAAATCCTTTTGATCTGAATAGATCTGGCGCCCAACTTATTTCTTATTTTTAAAATTTATTCAACAACGCCAAAGGTGACTAAACAAATTTTTATTAATTTTAATAGAAATATTGCGGTTACAACTGAGAAAAATGTTTTGTTCGTAAAACAAAATAACTTCATTAGTATTTTGTGCAACAAATTCTTTTCTTGGTGCCACTAAATTGTGGTTTTTATAGAAAAACGTTTTGTCAAATCAACGTAATATTTTGTAAAACCAATACAACTTTTTGATCAGTCAAAAAAAGTTTTTTTGAGCCAATGAATAATATTCGGCAGTATGAATATTTGTCTCAGTGTGGATAAAGTATTTATGGACCATTTTTTTTTCATTGGATAGGGTGGGTCGAAAAACTAAAATTTTAGAAATGAAAAAAGGCTTGGCAAGGAAAAATTTTATTTTAAATTTATTATAAACTGTGAAAAACCTTGCTAAAGATCGATCATTATCCTGAGCTTTTTCGGGGCAAAAATATCTTCTAAAAAGTCGCTTTTCTCAGAATAATGAATAAATCGTAAATTACCATTTTTTATAACCTGTAAAAAACCCTAAATTCAACACGGGGAAAAATTTCTCTTTTACTCTATGTTTTTTATTCATAATATATGAATACAAACTCTTTTATCTCAACATTAGAAGTAGATCTTTACCCAGCAGTACCAACCTGCTGTATATATATATATATACCTGGATACCTGGCTTTCACCCAGGAGGCTCGGGTTCGATTCCCGGTACGGGAACCATTCGGTTCGGTTTTTATTCCATAGGAATCGAACCGAAGGGCCTATGACAAAGCCACCGAAAGCGTCCTCGGGTTGCGGATAGAGGGTCCCTGTACCAAGGGTTTCTGCT
>JAABKJ010013495.1:0-10297 GCA_011634705.1 Andricus grossulariae
ATTGTCGCAAAGCGAGATTCACGGAGGCTCTAGCGAATTCATCTCAATTCGCCTCAATTAGTTTCTTTTTACTGGGACCCTCAATAAGGAATAGTAAGTTATATTATTTTATTATGACATTTTCTTATTCAGAATATCAGGTATTAATATTTTCTGTAGTAAAATCTGAGATAGGAAAAATTAGTAGAGGAATTATTACACCTAACCAAAAGGATAGAAGTAGTTAGTATCTAAAATAGCATGCAGGACTAAATTTGTCGGTAAAATTACTATTTTCTGTAGGAACATGTATAGGACTATAATAAAATCTATATATACTTTCATACAATGCTATCTTACTTTAGTAACATGGAGGAATATTAAGCCCTACCAGAATTCTAGAATATTTTAAAATAACTTCTAGACGCAGCTCCTCTAGCGAAAGTCTAAGACAATTTTATGGCGGTAGCCTTGTCTAAAATTCGTCTAGAGTTCATCTGGTGGTGTCTAGTAAGCTCTACCTGCGACTCTTTTGAGTCTAGAATTCCTCTAGTATCATCTAGAAAGGGCTTAATTCTAGATGATATGCTCCTAGCCAATCTTATCTAGAAATCGTATAGATTTTCGGCAGAGAGGAGTGATATCTCCAATGCGTGAAGGCAGACAAAAGTATAACTGGAAACATCCGAGAGTTACTATCTGCGTCTCTTATTAGAGCGGTTCTGCGCGCAGCCGGGATTTCAGTGTTTCATGGCTACACGCTGATAATGCCTGGGATGAAATCGAGATTGGTTAATTTGTTTATTTGGAAAAAAATAAAAACCGGCAAAATTAGCCATTGTCTGTTTTTCAGGTGCCAAACTTTTGAAAACAAAGGTTTAGAAGCAATGAAAGTCTAGAATCTTAATCCCAAACATTTGTAGTATCCAAAGCACTACTACTTGGATATGTTTTTCGGAATTAAGCTGTTAAAAAAGAGCTAAAAGTAGAAAAGGGCGTTTTATTCTTATAAACAAGTAAAATAACTTCGCTGATTTTCAACTTACAAAATCGTGGTTCCAGTCCATGGACATTTATCAGTTCTGAATGAATACACGAAATAGTAAATTGCTCCACGATAATTAGGAGAACGCTACTAAAAAAGGACATCAATCTTCAGACAAAAAGTCAGGACTTCTAACCATTTCGGACCACTTTTGTTACGTTTTTCAACAAAAATCCTCAGGAAAAGTCAGAATTCATGAAAAAATGCTCAGAAATCGTCAGAGCTCGGATTTGAAAGATAATCCTTTTATCAGGGGTTTAAGAAAAGAATGCCATAAAACCTAATGTGTATTAAATTTTCCAGGTTATTTATATTATTAATTAATTTATATTTATTTATGCACATTCTCTTTTGACTTATATTTAATTATTAATGTTTATATACTATATGACTCTGAAGGCGAATCTGAAAATTTTGTCCGTTTTGACGCATCTCGTTCTCTTTACAAGATACATTATATTCATCCTAATTTGAAATTTTTTAGAAAATTGTTGAGTTATCTGAAATCGTCAAAACCCGCAGATCCTGAATCTCTAACTTTTGAATATGTATATGCAACATTGAAAAAATGTGTTCTTAATTTTTAATCCTTTTCGGTTGGCCTACCCGATGAGCTACCTGATAGGTGGTGAATTAACGTATCTTCAGAAATAGTCATACTAGTCAGGAATAGTCAGGATCTTCAGAAATCGTCAGAACTTCTGACCATTTGTGATGATTCCTGACTTTTTTGTTTAGTAGGAAAGAGATCATTTTTTGTATAACGATTATTGCAGCTGTATTTTTCAATGTAGAGAGCTCACATTTTTATATAATGTAGGTAAAGACTTGATATAATTGCAATAAAATTGTAACGATTTTCATTTATGAATTGACAATTTGCGTTCACGCTCAAATTGAATTGCCATCTTGAAAATGCGTCAGCTGCAAAAATCTCGTGAAAAAAGCAACATATTGAGTCGCTCTTTTTTTTAATTTGGGCTAACTTTTTGCGCTGATTAATAATCCTACATCAAAAGTTCGCAATTGATACATCTAATGCTTTAAATGTAAGGATATTTGTATTGTTTGCACTAATTGCACATGGTCATGACGTTTTGTTGAAATTTATTTTGGTAGTTTTTCGATTTGTCCCATTTCTTTGTACTCTAACTGGGACTCGACACAAGGTTGAAGTTTTCGATTCCACTTAAATGGAAAAGAAAGCAAAATATTTATTGTATATACTTCATATATGCATCCTTATAGCTTCACGTTGTAAATCTGAATATAGCGATGATTAAATGGAAATTATTTTCACAGATGTTTCAAATTTATCATTCGTTTTATAGTTTACGTGAAAATTATGCAAATTTGGGAAATTTTCCCAATTTATACTCAGAAAAATTGTCGCTTTCATAGGAAATATTCTATTTGCCTTTGGAAAATTTGCACATAAGTTCGGGAACAAGAAACTTCCAACTATTTAGGAGATTTTTCAATTTTAGGAGTAATTTTACAACAAATTTTTTAGGAAAAATGTCTGGTACTCGGTACGGAATATTGTTTTCCATATAATTTGTCAATTTTTCTGAAATTTGACCAGTTTATATTTTTTCAAGTAATATTCCTTGTAATTCGTAAAAATATTACGTTAAACAATATTTTTCAGTAAGGCAGACATATTATGTACCGTTTTATTTTTTGCATCAAAAAAATAATCTAGTCATTATTTAAAACTGTTCTCTAAAAACCCGTGCAGGTATTTCTTTATAAAGCAACAGATGGTTTAGTATAATACAAAAGCATTTGTTATTACAGTAATTGGATGAGAATTATTTTGGTCAATTTCACGGTCCCGAAGAGCATCTTTCAGTTTCTTTATAATAAACAACATTTATTATTACATTAAATAAAAACAAAAATACCCAGTGGGCACCAAATCGTTAAGACACCTTAACGACATTGACATAGGATGCCGCAAAGTTGTCGTAAAGATGTCGTAACGATGTCTTAAAGACATCGTCAAATTTGGCGTCCACTGGGTATTTTTTGGATAATAACATACTCCTAAAAATATTTGGTGGAATCAACAAAAATTTTGTTTATGTAAAATCTTTTGCGTCAATAAATTGATCCAATTATTATATTAAAGTGTACTTTTAGAACATCCTACAGTTTATTCAGAAAACAAAATTTATTATTTCATTATTTGGAAATAAAATCATTTTTTTAAAGTTAGAGGCTCCGAAAAATATTTCGTTGAATTAACAAGCTTTCGATTTATTCAACCACATAATGTGGTTATTATATAGGAAAAGATTTGTCCACTGCGCGGGCACAGTCTCATCGCGCGCTGCGTGCGCGACTCGCAAGTTTAAGTGCACCTAGGGCGTTCATATGTTGGGTCTCGCGCTTCGCGCTCGATAGTGTATTTATCTCGCGATACGCGCTCGGCCTTTGCACTTCCTCCACATTTCTGCACAGACTTTTTAAAATTAAAGGTCAAAATACCGACAACAGTAATTTCGTGATTGTGAATTCTCTTTTGTTAAAACTCCTTCAGCTTTAGCGAACACATTCTCATCAAGTATCTCGGCTTCGCACTCGATTTTGTCCAAAATTTGAACTCTTCTACATCACGTTCAACACTATTATATCAAATGTATGTTACATTTATTTCTGTATCCCGGCCTGCGATTGCCTATTTAGATATTGCAAAACAAAGTACAAATTTTATTTAGCATTATTACTTTAACATTCTTTCCTTATTTTGCATTTAATTTTATTCTCTGCTACCCTGAAAATGTATATCATTTCAATAAATGCATATTATTACAATTCATAATGTGCATTGGTATTAAAGCAGACGTATTTTCATTGTCTTGTTTCTATAATTAAAAAAGTACGCATTCTATAAAACAAAGCAATTTTGTTATTGAACCTTTTACTGCAACTTGTGTCGTTTTCCCATAAATTAAATTTTTTATTTTCAATGTTATTTTTTACGATTTAAACCAGAAATACGCATCCTAGCATAAAGTGGTTGTAAGAAAATGTCTAGATACAATTTAGGCGGACAATTTTGTTAAATGAAAAGTTATTGTAACTTGCGTCGTTTTTCCAAAAAGTTAATATTTATATTTCAAATGTATTATAAAAAAGTTTATAGCAAAGTAAATCTTTTTTAGTTTTACAACTTTTGTCTATTCATTTTTTTCGTCTCTTGTGTCGTTTTTTCAAAAATGTAATTTCTATATTTTTAGTATTTTTTAGCGATAAAAAGAAAATCTACTAGCCCTATCTAAACATGATTTATAACAAATTTATAGATGCTTTCTGGGCGAACAACTTTAGTCTATTAATTTTTTTCTAACCTTGCGTCGTTTAAAAAAAATATATATATATTTTTTACATTTCTTATTAATGTTATTTTTTATGATTAAAACAAAAACTTTACGCATCCTATCAAGAAATTATGGGTAACAAATTTTCAGCTCTTTTTTCGGTAAACAACTTTTGTCTCATTCTTTTTTCCCCTAGCTTGTGTCGTTTGCTCAAAATTTTTATATTTTTTATCTCCAATGTAGTTTTTGACGAATAAGACAAAAACTACGAGTCCTATCAAAAAGTGATTAACAACAAATTAGTAGATATTTTTGGTTGCACAATTTTTGTGAATTCGTCTTTTGTCATATCATGCACAGTTCGACCGCAAAATGTAATTTTGGATTTTTCATTGTTTTTTGTGCTTTTTGTTTGACTTAAAATTTTCATGTTCGTTTGATTTTTTGAATGTTGTAAATGCTATAACTCTGGTCATTTTTTTTATAGAAAAAAGTTATAGAGGCAAATTGTTTTTTAGTACTAAGAATAGCCGTACATAGAATTCTCAAATCTTGAAAAAAGTGATCTTAAACATTTTTTAAATGCTTCAACTTTTTGAATTGTTATGCATAATGGCTGGCTAGTTAGTATAGTTTAGTTTTAAAACGGGCGGGAAGTCCCTTGGAGCTCCCTGGCGCTCAAGCTACAAAGCCTATTGTGCCACACCCTTCACTATTCGCTCTCAGTAATTGACTCTAGACCTCTCGGTGAAGCCTAGTATGTAAATCACTGCCCAATGGGCACCAAATTTTACGACGGCTTTACGACATCGTTGCAACATCTTTACGACAACTTTACAACATCCTATGTCCATTTCGTTAAGATATCTCTACGATATCGTAAAGACAACGTCAAATCGTACGACGTCTTTACGATATGGTAGAGACACCTTAACGACATGGACGTAGGGTATCGTAAAGTTGTCGTAAAGATGTCGTAAAGATGTCGTAATGATGTCGTAAAGACGTCATCAAATTTTGTGCCCACTGGGTGATCGCGTTGTAATTTCCTCAGGCTGCATAAAATGGGCCCCAAGAGTTTGCTGCCTGTGCCTACCTAATGCTGGGCACTGGCTTTAAACATGCAGGTATGTTTCATCATCCCCGCGGCATTTTGTACACGCTGAATAGATTTCATCCGCCCCTTGTGATTTAAAGGGACAGAAGGACCCAAGGACCTATTCCACCTTTTTGTTGCCAACTACCTTGGCGGCGGAATTCCAATCGGCCTTCATTCTGGGCCGTCTTATAGAAGTCCCAGTCAAAAGCCAATTTAGTTCTAGTTGCCCTGTATGGAAATTTTTCTCATATGATGTAGTCTGAGTCCTTCACAGAAAAACCGCGGCGTTCTCTAACTCATCTATGGTACCATAGTTTGTAGGAAATTCCACAAGCCTACCTTTGAGTTCCTCATTATAAGAGTCTCAAAGTGTATATCTGGGTCTTCTGATCTTTGAAACCATTGTTTTTCCTATGGATAATCGGAACAAGATACATTTGTGGTCTGAGAGAGACTCGTCTTCGGAGACTCTCCAGGCCACTACCTTGCTTCTCAGTTCATACGAGCATAAAGACAAATCGAGAACCTTATCACCCACACCGTATAGTGAGAGGATCACAGCCCAACAGCAGAGGAATCCTCTTCTCCTGACAGTCCCGAATTAGAGTCTCCAACTCTCTGGGAGGCAGGTCCCTCAGCATCGCCCGGGAAGTAGGAGCATCCATACCCTTGACGGCTATGCATGCCCTTGGTGTTTTTTCGTGCGGCCCGTTATATATGGAGACACATCCTGATAAGCCACTAATCTTTTCTCTGAATAACCAGGGTTCCTTGATTAGGGAAATTCCTGCCTGCACCACTGACATGCGCCTAGCTAGAACCGCCGAGGCGCCTTTTCTGTGATGCAAATTAATCTGCATCATGGGTATTTCCGTCTCACCCATTGAAGGCTGATTCGGGGCACCTCCTGACGCTTCTGGTCTCCCTACGGATCCCAGTTGGCTCTTTTGGAAGGTAACCCTACCCGCCCCTAGATAGGGTCAGTAATCCAGAGCCGCAAGGGCTCCAGAAGTTCGAACCGCTCATGGTGGACTGCGCCCTGAGGTTCCTTCCACCATTGGCGGTGGGTTATAAGAGGGTCCCGGAACGGGTCCCTCATTGTTTTCGTTTTGTTTTATTTGTCGTGTTTCACTCATTTGGTCACACGGAAAGTTGGGGAAATTAGAAACACCCCCTGTAGAGCCCCGCTTGCAGGGTACGGGTCTATATACTATGGGATTCATCCTGGTGTCCCAACGTCTCTGTTAAGGCACCTCCTTTGTGACCCCGGCGTGTCTGCCTCTACTTAGGGGGGCAGGCCGGGATGTTCAAGGATTTGTTAACCCTGGTGACAATCAGCCCTTGACACTGTGATCACATTGTAGCTTGCGAGCATGAGAACTCGCGCCCTCGATATTCCAGGAGGCTTTACTATTACCCACTGGAAGGATCGCTCCTTAATTTAGGTCACACAGACTAGAGTCCGTCAGTTCCCCAGAGTAGCTACACCTCGCGATGCAGCCTCTCTGGTTCACCTATTCCTGATCGATAGTCCGATGAGACGCTTAAGCCAATACAACCTGTCAATTCTTTCGAAAGTTATCGTGCTAACAGTCTACAAATCTACAGACACACGCACAGGCAGACAGACACCTTCGCGAAAACATGTTTTTCAGATTCAGAAGGTCTCTAAACGTGCACATTTGACAAAAACAGGAAGGGGGGTCAAATTTTACACAAATCCCACTGGGAGCAACTGCAATCTAAAAATGACACTGACTCCCAGTAGAACAGCGGTAAATCACACCTGTGACCACGTCTGACGGCCGTGACATGGGTGGCTACAGGGCCCGATGAAACCACAAGGACAGGCAGGCGAAACCCTCGTGTGTCTCAAGGACACGAAGAGACCCAAGGATGACAGGTTTCTGTATCCACCTCGCAAGTGCCTTGGCACATTTTTGGCACGCGGGTATGCCCTTAAGGTTATGAACGAGTGAAAGTTTCGCACCTCCGAGAGCACCAATCACAAGGACAATTATTTTAAACGAATATCTTAGATACAGTCGTTGCAGCTCTCTTAGAAAAAAAATATATATAACAAATATAGATTAGAGTGATTCAAAAAAACATGATTTTTTAATTTTAATGAATTCCGGGCTGAAAAACTTTGCATATGGTCTGAGAAAAACAATGCTCTCAAGAAAAAGCAAATCGGTTGATTTTTAGATGGTGCGAAAGGCGATTGTTTAAATAATTTCCTAGTAATGCGAAAAAGTTGGTTATCATAAAAAAATGTATAACTGCCCAGTAGGCACCAAATACGACGACGTCTTTACGACATCGTCACGATACCTTTACGACAACTGTACGGCATCGTATGCCCATGTCGTTAAGGTGTCTTTACGATATCGTAAATATGGCGTACAATCTGACGATCTTTTCACGTTATCGTGAAGATACCTTAACGACATGGACACAGTATGTCGTAAAGTTGTCGTCAAGATGTCGTAACGATGTCGTAAAGACGTCATCAAATTTGTGCTGACTGGAAATTCTTTAATTTTGAATATAATTCAACGAAAGTTGACAATATTGTCTGTGGTTCGATCCTGATTGAGTTTGCGTGGTTCTAGGATTAAAAAAATATAACTTTTTTCGCTCAAAATAATTAAAACTGATTTTTTATAATCAAATACGCTAATTATGCTAGATGCAAGATTGGATCTTGTCCAGAGCCGTCCATTCGACATCAAACATCATGAAACTATGTAAAGTATGTCAGCTTATTCTTTTCAGTTATGACACAAAATAGGTGTTTTTTGAATGTATTTTACGATGAAATTTGGCAACAATAATAATAGTAATCTTCATTAACAGATGAATTTTACATTAAACCAATGTTTCTAAAAATCGTACAAAAATCTGTGATCCCGTCTGCACCTAAAATATTATGTGTGAAAGATATTGATCAACAAATTAATTTGTTAATCACCCCTTTTATTATTTGAAACTTCTTTCATAAATAAATTGTACACATTATGTCCTTCCCATAAATAATAAAATTCGAAACAATAAATGTTCTCTTGATGAATATCAAATATCATTCATACAATAGAGTGCATGTTGAGATAACTTTCAAATGCAGATTACTTTACATTTAGTTTACTTTTTACAATGAAAATGCAATTGTTAATCAAAGCAAATATTGTTCTAGTTAAAAAACTTCGTAAAAGACTGCAAAAGTGGAAAGATATTTGATATTCATCAAGAAAACTGAGTAAACATTCATTGTTTAAATTTTATTATTTATGGGAAGAAAATTATGAGTACGATTTGTCTATAAGAGAAGTTTTAAACTATAAAAGTGGTGATTAACAAATTAATTTGTGGGTCAATATCTGTCACACATAATCCATTATGTGCAGACGAGATCACCGATTTTTTCCAATTTTCAGAACCATCGGTTCAATGTACAATTCAGTTGTTAATCAAGATTGCCATTCATGTTATTGCAAAACTTCATCGGCAAATGCATGAAAAACACCATTTTTGTGTCATTACTGAACAGAATAAACTGACATATTTTACATTGTTTCATGATGTTTGATGTCGAAAGTAAACGAGCTAAACGTAATTTTTTCATTAGGGAGCAGTGAATGGTACATAAATTATAAACAAATTGTGAAAATTGTGCCAATGCTGTCTCAAATCCTTCGAATTACGTGAAAAAAGTTTCACAAGTAGTTCTAAGAGCTAAATGTAACCAATAGCTGCATTCAGTAAATCATCGGGATGAATTTTTATAAACAAATGGCTTCATCATAAATGATTTGTTAGTGTAACAAAACAAAATCTTTTTTTTTACCTTGAACCATGCAAACTCAATCAGGGTCGAACCACAGACAATCTCGTGGAATTTCGTTGAATTATATTCGAAATTCAAGAAGTTATACAGTATTTTATGAAAACCCACTTTTTCACATTTCTAGGAAATTATTTTAACATAAGTATTCAAAATACATATTTAAATTTTTTGATTTTTTGTTAAAAGCTGAATAGAAAATAATGAATAAAAAATTTTGATTAAATGCATGATTACCGAGTAATGTCTTTACGACATCGTTGCGAAATCTTTACGACAACTTTACGACATCCTATATCAACACGGAGAAAAATGGATAGTCAAAGTTAGAGTGTCAAAATTTAGAGAGCCAGTCCGTTCTTCTAGATGGTCTGAAGAACCTTCCAGAATTTTTTCGACATTGTCAGAGACTCTCATTTTATGGCGAGTCTTACTGTTATAAGAAGGTCAGACTCACTATCAGTGATAATCTAGGTATCCTTTCGGGATGGTCAATACGATCATCTTGTTTTCACTAATTTTGATCATCCACGGAAGGTCAAATAACCCTTCGCGGAGGGTCAACCTGATTAGTTACCATTGGCGTGTTTATTTAAAATGATTAACTGTGAAAGTCAAATGTTCAAAACAAATAATAAATGTAAAGTGCATAAGACTATTAGGAATTATTGTCAATTCACATTAAGGATAAGAAAGATATTTCTTTTTTTAAATTAAAATTGAACATTTATTTTTAAGGAGAAAATCTAATAAATAATTTAAATTTCACTTTGCAAGTCTTTCTTGAGAGCAAAGAATCATTTTCAATAACTTTACTCTTATTATTTGCTGTATAAAATTGCTTTTCACATTTAATCATTTCAAATAAGCATCAAGACACAGATACAGAAAGGGTACTAGGTAAATTCGGGGATCCAAGGAAAAATCATAACGGGGAAAAGTTAGTTAGCTTATGCTTAGAAAAGAGCCTATTTATTACAAATACTTGGTTTCGACATAAAATG
>JAABKJ010013496.1:0-10297 GCA_011634705.1 Andricus grossulariae
GCGATCACCCCACGTGGAGAGTCTCACAAAATTGTTATGTGTGGCTCTCCACTTGGACCCATTAGTATCCAAGGTCTCTGTTTCAGGCTTCATTCACTCTACTCACATTCTTTTTATAAACTATTTGTTGAGTTTTGTTAAATTGACTTAGTGCCTACAAGAATTAAAAATAATATAAATAAATATTATATTATTTATTATTTCCGAAATAAATGCAATGCAATACAGAAAAAATTATTAATACAATTTATTTTTTGTTTTAAATTTATTTTCCGCAGAATTTGATAGCTTTCAATCTATTTTAGTATACTTTAAAACAAATTATATCTTCTGTATTATGAAAATAAGGTGATTGTGAGTTTAGGTTTAAAATTGCCTACATTTTTACAATTTGTATTGAAACATTTTTATATTTTAAATATACAAAATATGAAATTGTTTATTTGAAAGATTTTGAACTTTTCAATTTCTAAATTTCTAAGCGCTTCTAATTATTTGCTATTTTATACTTTCTGAGTCTCATTCCAACTAAACATGGTCACAAGTTGCTCCTTTATTATCACATAAAATTATAAATTCTTCAAAAAATCGAATTGTTATGAACTGATAGATTCAACCTTGTGCTCCAAATTTCTGTTTTTATCCTTATAAATACATAAAACTTGGACTATGTTAAATTTCTAAATCTTTAATCGAGTAATTATTTAAATTTAAAGGATTTAACATTTTAATCGTTTAATTTCATGAGCTTTAATATTATTACTGAAGCTCGATTCTGACGGCTTTGAAATTTAACTTGTTTAATATTCAGTAACTAATATATATTTTCTGACATTAGTAAATGTTTAATACGTCTATTTATAATTAAGCTTCTGGATCAAATAACTCGCCTAACGCGTGAAAACGGGTAAAATTATTGTCCAAACGTCTCGTTGGACGGAAATGTTAAAATTCCAAAAATTAACTTTTTTTCAAATATAAGCTTCTAGAGAATGACGATATGGAACTTTTTCTATTTCCTGTTTTTTCATTAGATAAGCATTTTTAATAATACGCATGAAATACTGAGAAAAATTATTCCCTAAATTCAATTACTTTTTAAGAAAAAAGTCGTTGTAAGTTGGGCAAATATTATTGGAACTGTTTGAAACTTTGATGTGCACACAAAATATACCCTAGCGATGCACAGTGGGACAGGAGTTTATCAAATTTGGCCAAAACTCAGGGTCAAAATTTGTATGAAAGGAAATTGTTATTGTTTTACACATATGTTATCGTAGATAGAAACGAAATTTCACGAGCTTTTATTTACAAGTAATGTCTCTAGAGTCTATCCAAATCGTAGGTAGGTTTACAATCAACGTCATGAAAAGTTAGCAAAAAATGATTAATTTCATCAATTTAGTATGAATTTCAATGTTTAAAGGTTTCACAATTCATTAAAAACGTTTTTAAGGTACTTGCAGCTACTAAATAATTTGTAATATTTGATTCATTACGAATGGAAGAAGAGTTTACATGCACACTTTTCTAGTTTTCAATACTGAACATTGTTCAGTTTGAAAGTACCACGAAGTACCACTTCTTTTTGAAATTTTCAGGGAATCATTCTTCTCATTAATTATTGAAGTTTCAAATGTGCTGCCACTGGCTGCCACTTTTGGTTTTTAATAAAGTCATGCACATATTTCGGAGTCAATATCAATGTCGTGTTTTTCACGCGATAGCATGTCGCTATAGATAAATTGTTCAAAAAATTCTCGTTCTGAATTCTTCTAGATGATGAAGAAATATCTTCAGATAATGAACTTGAAGATAAGTGGATAAATAATTACTCCAAATTACTTCCGCGCAAAACGTAGTCTCAATACATGTGATAAGCCAAACTAATAGTACACCAGATTTAATAATGTTCAGTTCCGTTCAGTTTAGGTCAGTTCAAATTATTTTTATTTCCTTATAAAAATGTAATTGTAAGAGTCGAGGAGACTCACATCAAAAAGCACCTAGAAAACGAATTTAATTTAAAACAAATAATTTATACAAGTTTCGATCGCCATATTGGATCCGATATTTCAAATTTCGAAGTTTTTATGATGGATTTGGAATCAGCGGCCCAAAAATCAACTAGGAAATGAGTTTTGTGAAAAAAAATAATTTAAAAAAAATATTGTCGCCATATTGGATCCGCTTTTTGGAATTTCAAAGTTTGCATGATGCATTTGGAATCAGCGACCAAAAAATCAACTAGAAAATTAGTTTTATAAAAAATAATTAATTTTATAAAAATGGTGTCGCCATATTGGATCCGCCATTTTAAAATTGGAAGTTTTAATGATAGATTTAGAATCAGTGACCCAAAAAATATCTGGAAAATGATTTTGATAAAAAATAAATAACTTTACAAAAATGTGGTTGCCATATTGGATCCGTCATTTTGAATTTCGAAGTTTTGACGTTGGATTTGGAATCAGAGACCCAAAAAACAACTAGAAAATGAGTTCCATGAAAGATAACCAATTTAGAAAAAATTTCGTCGCCATATTGGATCCGCCACTTTGAATTTCGAAGTTTTGTTAATGGATTGGGAATCAGCAACCCAAAAAACAATTAGAAAATGAGTTTTACCCTTCATGGATAGTTTTTGTAGTTTTGGCCAATTTTGATGTGCTCCTGTCCCACTGTACGATGCCTAAAAACTGAAGAAAAAAATTAAAAATTGCCTATTGTTTAATAATATTTAATTGCAAATTGAGACATATTGGTAACCCCGCTTTTTCAGTTACACTGACAAGAAGTATCGAGGGGACTTTAGAGTTGACATTCTACAAGCTTATTCTAGAAAAAAGTTAATTTCGTGACTTTTAAAATGTCCGTCCAACGAGACGTTTGGACAATAGTTTTACCCATTTTCGCGTGCTCGGCGAGTTATTAAATCCGGACGCTCAATTGCTCCTTTTTAAGAGCAAAATTTTGAAATTGTTATATTTATAGTTTTTTAATAGTTAATGTATTCTACGAAATCGTAATTCAACCCTCAAACGGTACACTCCAACCCATCATACGTAAAAGGTACACTGGTGCCAATTGGGTTTTTTGCAATGTTAATATTAAATATTTAATATGTTAAACATATGTATAATGAACATCTAGCGTTTATAGTGGGGATAAGCCGCCGCAGCTGTGCCTGCATAAATGCCAACAGAATTAAAATTTTTCCGGTGCGAATCCGCACCAGTGTACCGTTTGAGGGTTAAAATTGTGAGGATTTAAAATTTGGAACTGTTTGTTTATGAATCACCCGAAATTTCTAATTTCTAACGTTTCAGATTGAACAATTTTTTATTGTAAGTCCATGATGTTTATAATTATTCTATATATACATAACGTTCAAATTCGACGTTTGAAAAAGTTTTAAAGACAAGTTTTTATTTTTAACAGTTCACTCAAGCATTATCTCTTAAAGGCTTTATATTTATATAAAATGATAATCACGCTTTTCATTCTAATCAGGTTTTCAGATTATAAAAATATTTTTAGTCTTATTTTTTTTTAAATTAAAAGAAAAACGTTTTCCTTGAATTAGGAATCGATAGAGGAGTTCTTCTGTAGTTCATAAGCCTTATTTTTCGCTTTTTCGAATCACAGTTAAATTTGACAGGCGTCAAAAACGTTTTTGTGTAAAGCTATGGGAAACGTTGATCCGAAGAAACCTCAGATTGAAAAGAACTGTCGAGTGCAATGATTTGGCACGGTAAAGTTGGCGGTTGACAAATATTTTGTCACCGTCGGTTCCACAGTAAATTCCTTTTCATCGCTGTTTCCACCTCTATGGGCACTTACAGCCACCGTAAAATTAAATCGACCACCTTTCGAGCAATGCTTAGTCACTCCACGTCCGAAGATGACTTCGAAGGCTCAACATTACCTTTTCAAAATCGTATATCATGGTGTAAATTATAACCAGGAAGTGAACGTCGTAACCTTAACAATTATTTATTAGGAATATGATAAATGCCTCTTTTAGTTTGACTTAGAATAGAACAGATTATAAAGATTCAGAAGTCTGTATAATTATCTTTTAAAAAAATACTTGATATACTTATCAAGTCTTTATTCTTCAAGTGGGAAGGGAAACAGTCTTTAAAGCCTTGTATTTATTGAGAAATTGTTTTGCAATGTTTATTATCCACTTGGTTGTAATCTTATTTATAAATCACAAGGATGTCAGTTATTTTTCTTTACCTATACAAGTACAAGTAATTATAAAACGTCAATCACTTAAAATATAAATTTGCGAGCATCTCTATCCACTTATTATTTATAAAAAGAAGGGAATAGCATTAATTGCTACGAGATTTATCAAAGCTGTCAAAGTAAGTAAAGATCTCGATAACAGATTTTAGCTCTCCATTATAATTTAGTATCATAAACGCGAGTCACTTATTAGTTTTCTTGATGGATTGCCATGTTTACAGATATTTCTTGATAAACGTTAAATAACACACTCGAGAATATTGTAAATCTATAATTATTTCGTAATAACAAATGCGCAAGGTAATACATCTGTTTATAGCGTAGAAGTCTCAATCCGTGTCAAGGGTAACAGAGTTGCTTAATTCTCACAAAAGTAACACATTTTCAATCTCAAGCAATATAAGATTAATTTATCATGACAAATTTCAGCCGAAAATATTTTCCACGTTTTTAGTCTAAGATTAGATACTTGATTAATTGATTGTGAACATTTTTAATTTCAATAACAGTTTACATTTTATGTGATTTTTAATGCAACCTGCTGTTTCTTATTGGGACATAAGAATAGATTTATGGAAGATATTGATTGGAGGGTTTAGGGTAACGGTATCCTGTAAAAGCGGGATGAGTTTTTTGCTGGGATGTAGTATCATCGGATAAGAAATCATGTGATGGGGCATCATGAGATGACACATCGTGAGACGCGACATCTGGAGGCGGGACATCATGAGATGGGATATCATGAGATGGAACATCATGCAATGGAACAACTTGAGATGGGACATCGTGAGACGCGACATCAGAAGACGGGACACCATGAGATGGAACATCATTAGATGGAACATCATTAGATGGAACATCATGAGATGGAACATCATGAGATGGAACATCATGAGATGGCACATCATGAAATGGAACAACATGAGATGGGGCATCACGAGAAGGAACATCTTGAGAATGAATATTATGTGAAAGAATATCTTTTGATGGAAGGTTATGAGAAGAAATATTATTTGCAACGATTTTTGGATTCAATGTTTTTACCGAAACATCAGGTTTAAATGCCTCTGATGGCTGATATGATTTTGCAGAAAAGCTAGCTCCGTAAGAGCTAGGCAAAATGTTGGCTGTTTGAACATTTTGAAACAATTCATATCTGAATTTTAAAGGAACATCAGATTGGTACGTATTAGCTAAAACATTGGCCGTTTTAAGATTTTGAGACTCTTTTGGTGCGAATTTAAAAGAAAAATCGCTACTATATGAACTCGGCAAACCATTTACAGTTTGAACATTTGGATATGCCAGAGGTACTAATATAAATGGAAAATCATTACCATGCGTACGGGATAAGACACTGGAAGTTTGAAGATTTGGAGATGCTTGAGGTGATAATTTAATAGAAAGATCAGTATCGAAAGTCTTAGGCAAAACACTGGACGTTTTCACATTTTGCAATAAACGAGGTGCGAACAGATTCGAAGAAGTAGCTGGTACACCACGATCTGATAATAGTTGTTGCGTCTGCAGATTTGAAAAAGAATGAGGTGTTAATAGATTAGTAGAAACCTGTGGGGCTTCGGCCTTTGTCATTGCTTCCGAAGGAGTATATTGTGCCAAACTTTGAGGTGCGAAGGTTTGAGTAGGAACACTCGGTTCGAATAATTGCGAGATAAAAGCAGATGCTTTGTCATCAGCTGAACTATAGGTACTTTGTGAAGTATAAGGTTGCAGATATGGAGTTGAATGTTCCGTATTTACATGAGGAGAAGCACTGGATTTGAATGCACTTGATACGTCTTGTTTTGCTTGATCACTTGAAAATGGTGGAGCCAGTGTCGTGGAAGTAAGGCCAAGTCCGTATTCGTCCGAAGATGCTGGAGTTACATCTACACTGGAGTAGCCAGAAAGTGCATAATTGTGTCCCCTACGCAGATGTTCAGATGCTGGTAAAATATAGACAAAATTTGATCCTTGATTTTGAGATGCTGCTGATTCCAGGACACCCAATTGTGATTCAAGACCCGTAACGAGTGACCACTTGATTCCGTTACGGTAATATGATGGAACTCGGACCGCAGTTTGAGGTTTAGCAATACTTAGTGTACATAGAGTACATAGTGTCAGTGAGAGCACTAAAGTTTGCATTTTGTCAGAAAAAAGCTATAATTTGAACTTTTATTCGCAAACTGAACTGTGCTACTTTTGAGAAACGAACTAGATCTGATGATCGGTAGACCGTCTGAACTATATATACCCAGGATCCATCTAATAGAAAGGGGGATAAGATGGCCCGGATTTCATTTTTTGTCTATTCTGCATAAATTTTGAAACATAACAAGGGTCACTTTTTCACGAGTTCCAGAATAGCATCCAAAGAGTCCTTTCACTCTCAAAAGAGACAGGTCAGTGTCGTAATATATTTATTGGTCTAGAAATCTATATTGGTTACCTGGAATTCGAAGCAGTCTGAACGTCATCGTATGATATAAGTCAAGATTAGATATTTTGTATTGAAACCTGTGACATTTTGCTAAAACTGCGCCATTTAGAGAAATTTATATCCTTATTGACATCCAGTTGTAGCGCATAATGAAGAGCGGACTAATTAGCTATAGGTGTGAATATACAGGATGTCAGATAAGAGAATAAAATTAATCCTTTACATCTCAATATATTATAATTATTGATTATTTGATTCAGCCACCAAAAACTAACTTATTCGTTTGCGCACCTGAGTATTTTAGACAAAAATCGCGGGCATATTCTGCGGATTCAGCTTTGTAACTATAATCTGTAGATGGCTTCCAGGCAGTAAGTTTCGGAGATACTTGAGTTTTTTGCATATTTTTGCTGCCAATGTCTTGGAAAAACCCATTACCTTTATCATCAAGAACATGATCTTTTTTTGATGATTCTGTATAATAGTTATTTTCCGAATAGATTTTTGAAAAAAAGTGTATTGTTAATCCTAAATGATAGTTCGTAATATAATTGTTAAAAAGATGGTATTTTCCGAATCGCATTAAACCTGGTCCACGGACATAAAGATTATCAAAATAATTGTACATCATAGTTACTCGTGGATAATTATTGTATATTCCAACAACGGATTCATCACTATGCGGATGACCAAATATCAAACCATATCTATGGTTCATGAACTTAGAATTACTAATTGTGACGAAATCAACTTTTTCAGCAATTTTGAGCAATTTACCTAAATCATCGTAATCTACTTTCCGACCATCAAAGGTACAATGATCAATCCAGTATTTCTCACCATTTTGTATAATCAACTGCGTATCACCATTATCTACATTTTTAGTACTGTGTTTAAAGACAAGATTTTGAAAAATAACGTTCCTTGATCTGGGTCGTGTAATTAGATAAATATTGTCAAGAACATTTCCCTTCCAAGAGCCAATTATGGTTTTGTTTGCCCCAACTCTAATTTCGGTTTTTTCGGATACAGCAATATTTTTAACAAGGACTAAAATTCGCGGTTTTACATCAGCAACCTGTTTCTGTAATTCTTGCAAAGTATTGATCTTAACTACAGGTCCACCTGTACCCCCAGTCGTGCATCCTTTGTTTGCAAATCCCATCATGCCTTTTGTTCCTGTATCTGGATAGACGTAATTTCCAGCAGCAAGACCAGCAATGGATGCCTGCAAAAAATGCGAAAAGGTAATATTTTTTATAATTGTCTGTATTTGTATAATTATACCCCGAAAGGGAAACGGCTTAATGATATAATAATAATAATAATAATAATAATAATAATAATAATAATAACAATAATGTAGAACAATAAAAATAAATTTAATTGTTCATAAATGAAGTAAAAGATTTAAATTGTTTGCCAGATGAGCAGATTATACCAATTTATATTTGTGAATTGATTTTAGTACTTCGAATGGAATTAATTAATTAATTAATTAAGAAAGGGAATAATTTAATGGTTTTCACTGAATTTTATAATAATAATAATAAAAAGAGTTTTTGGTTCCCTGCCTAGACGTAGGCTGCTTAAGGAACCATGATCGTAGCTTCCGGAGCCTAAAACTTCTCTTGTAATCTTTGAAGATTAGGACCAAAACATCCCTAAAATTTTAAATACGTAACTTTTGCACAGCAGTTTATACAGTTTATTGCAAAAAATATGTATGGTTGTTCTGATTCAAATTCTATGTGATCTTAATTTTTCTCATTGTTCATTTTAGCATATTTTCTCCAAGAAGAGTGAATGTCAGTGGTGCTAACGGACCGCGACTTTTTCAACTGCCAGCCGTCGCGCAATGGTAGAGTAAGGAAGAAGACTGATGTTCTCTTCGTCACTCCTTCTTTACGCGACGCCTGCGCAGTTGAAAAAGTCGCGGTCTGTTAGTTCAGAGAAAAATCGAAAGATGAAAATTTACATCGATTTCAGGTGAAAGATTCGCTACAACAAAAATTAACCTGGTCGGTTAAACTTTACACGGATCCAAGATAATTTCCGATTTTTAACTTTGCGTCGATAATCTTTCGTCTTATAACGGCTCCATTTTCATTCGAAAAGTAGCAAGAATTACGACGCTAGCGCTTCCTACCGTCGTTTAACTTCATTAAATCGGAGCAAAATGACGATTTCCAGCTCTCAGTTGCTTTTTGATAAGTAGTATAAAATAAGGTTTAGTTCGTTTAGTATAGTCTAACATAGACTTTCGAGGAGACTTATAAGCAAGAATACATAAGCAATACATTTTAGCGTTTGTTTTTTCTGTGTTGTTGCATGAAATTATTAAATGAAATTATTTTAAACTAATGAATAGTAATGCCGTACGAGACGAGGAATGGCAAGGCGGAGTTCGAGATCGGCAAGGAAGGATAACTCGAGGCCTCGCATTTAGAGCCAAAGCCAGGAGGCCAACATCCAAGGCCTTGAAAAGTAAGGCTTTGCCATGGCTTTGTCTTGGAAACTTGAGTTTCTTCCGGCAGATGTACATCTTTTCTTCACTGAACCGACCGCCTGAAATGGGCGAATAAATTAAAGCTCTCATAGGATGATTGTGGATGCAAGTAATTACACAAATCCCCATGTAGCAATAATAGTTAAATAGTTCAACTCTTTGCCAAATGTAGAAAAAAATCCTACTCTGAATTCGTTAATTCTGAAACAATAACGCGATTAAACATTATGTAATTGCTCCGTATTTGTATGAAATTTTACTCGTGCAATATTAATTTTTGGGAGCCGAAAGTCCGAGATTCGTCACTAACCTTAATTTTTTTACAATGTGTATGTGTAACTTCTGATTCAATCTTATACAGAGCTCCAAAAGATGGCCCTCTGCACTATTGGTTAAAAAATAGAATGAGTATTTAGTAAACAAAAAATATCATGTTATTTAATGTATTTTTTTTTTATCATTATTGTTACTAATTTTCGCATTTAAAATTTTGTATATGATTTAAAATGGATATACAAATTTTATTACAGGTACATTTTGAAATATTTAACATTCATTTATCGAGAAATTGTAATTCAAATTTTAGAAAAGTTAAATATCAAATAGAGCCTCACTCGAATTTATTTTAAAACTTAAAAAAAGTATATTTAGAAAAATATAATATATACATTAAATAACATGATATTTTGTATTCCCTGAATATTCATTTCATTTCGTAATTTAATGCTCAGAATATATTAAAAAACATCCACGTACCACTTGAACATGTTACAATACAGTTATTTTCAATTAAAAATAATAAATACAAAAATTGTATGTTTCAACATTTTAAAAAGAAAATTAGAAAACACAATATTAAAAAGTCAATCTGTGCAAAAAATTTTATTTTTGAAAAGAAAGGCTCAAAAACATTGTGAGATAACATTTAAAATAAGCGCGCAAACGACAACCAATGACGCGCCTTATGCATCGCATGCGCAATAGTGCAGAGGGCTAGGAGCACTGATCAGATATATTATTATATCATTAAGCCGTTTCCCTTTCGGGGTAGGCGTGAATTGCTCGGTGGTAAAGTAGTGATGTGTGGA
>JAABKJ010013497.1:0-10297 GCA_011634705.1 Andricus grossulariae
TTCTATGGCTAATTGTGAAAAGAAATTTTTAGTATCATCTCGATTCAGCTAATATTGAGGATGTGTGTGGATGTGTGTGTGTAGGGATGTGTGTGGATGTCACACTTTTTTGTAAACTTGATAACTTGAAAACGGTTGCAGATAAATTGATGAAATTTATAGGGCTTATTTTCACCACTAATATCTTCAAACTGACACAAGGATTCCTAAAAATATTTATTGCATTTTTTTTTTCACTTAATAATATTTTAAAAACGAGCAATTCACGCTTACCCGGAAAGGGAAGCGGCTTAATGGTATGATAATAATATGATAAAACTTTTTTCATTAACATAACTCAAAGTTGATGCAAGGATATAAAAGATTTATTGATTCGAGAAGACTCGATTGACCTGTTAATTGTTAATAAATATTGATATATTTTATTCAAGAGTAAGGAAGTTATGGTAATGCATAATATGCGAAAATATGGGTTTTTCTAGTAAAACTTTTTTCACTAACCTAATTGAAAGTTGATACAAGAGTAAAAAAGATTCTTTGGTTCGAGACGAATCGACTGACCTATAATATTGATATATTTTATTGAAGGGTGAGGAAGCTATGGTAATGCATAATATGTGAAAATACGGGTTTTTATAGGGAATTTTTTTTCATGAGCATAATTCAAAGTTGATACGAGAATAAAAAAAGATACTTTGGTTCGAGATGAGTTTATTGGCCTATAATATTGATATACTTTATTGAAGTGTAAGGAAGCTATGGTAATGCATAATATTTGAAAATACGGTTTTTCATAGTGAAATTTTTTCCATTAACATAATTCAAAATTAATTTTGAATTTTCGTTAGAAATGTGTCTTTTTCATTAAGTTCAATTGTTTCTTATTAACGAAGTAAAATAATTTTTGTTCAAAAATTCAACCTCTTGGTTGAAAGTTAATTTTTTAAATTGAAAACTTAAATTAACTTAGCATATAAAGCTGGAAAAAGGATAGGGTGAGATAGAATTTCCCCCTTCCCCTTTACAGCTCGAAAAATTACCATTTTGAATAAAAAATTGGATTTGTCTTATTTGTCATTGTTTACAAATTTTGTTGTATTATTGTATAATTTTGTATTTTTTGTAAATTTCTATTCTATTCACTCGAGATCGAATTCACAACTAGTTCATCAAAGTTTTTTTTAATTTTCTTGATGTTTACAGAATGAAAATCCTTATCTCGGAGAAGGATGATGAAGTTAGATGAAGTTGGTTTTTGGTATCAATCAGTTTTCAACGAATTGTCATGTCTAATGATTTTGACGTGAAGAAAACTGATACTTCCGCTAGAAAGCTGAAAATCATTTGAGAGAAAATTGAACTATTCTATTTTTGGATGAAAATTTATCGCTGTTGGATGAAAATTCAACCATTTAGTTGAAAATTGATATTCTTCATTTAAAAATGGAAACATCGGCCTCAGACGTCAAAGCAGTGGCAGTGGTGTGCTGAATCGTAACACAATATACTATTCAACCAAACTGATGAATCTTCAACTATAATAGTTGAATTTCATACCAAAAGGATTAATTTTCAACCATAAAGCTTAATTTTCTACAAAAATACGAATTTTCCACAAAAAATATAAATTTTCAAACAAATAGTTTCATTTTTAAGTGAGAGATATCAATTTTCAACCAAATAGTTGAATTTTCATCCAAAAAAGATAAATTTTCAACCAAAAATAGAACAGTTAAATTTTCTATTAAAAATCTAATTCTTAACCAAAGAAAAATTGATTTTTAACAAAAGAGTTACTTCTAACTAACACTTACAATAAGAAGCAGAAAATGATTGTTTGTTGTATTTTTTCTCACGTTTTTGCATAAAATATCGTGTGTCACTGCTCAGCAAACCTTGAAGGAGGCGTACATGCGCGCGCCGGAGGCGCGCGCATAACCGAATACTACAAACATCGGCCTCGGACGTCAAAGCCGTGGTTTGCTGAGTCGTAACACAATATACTATTCTGATGATTAATGAGTAGTTCTAAGGCAAATGGAAAATTTTCAAACTTCAATAGACAGTTTCTTATTTAGAAAGAATTTATAATTGAATTTCACTTATTTAAAAAAAGGCCTGATACTTCTTTTTCTTTGAATATTTGAAAGGCTTATAAAATATCCAAAAGTAATAAACAATAAAGAAAAGTCAAGTGAAAAAAATGCTTTGATAACCTTGATGACAAAAAACCATTTTCTGCTGTACAAAAACCTCCATAAAACATACAGTTTTTGATTTATCCAATTCTGTTATAATACTTTCTTATTCAGTTTTTAATACGAAATAACACTTCTCAAACAATAATTTAAAATATATGAATCAAGGAATTTAATTCCACTAATTTCACAAAGGACTCCATACTTTTTGTCTTTATATATCTAAAACGTTCAAAAACGATCCAGAAGTGATAAATAATAAAAAAAACGTCAAGCACAAAATTTTTTTAATAACCTCAATGACAAAAAAATAATGTTCTGCTATATAAAGACTTCCATAAAACGCACAGTTTTTAATTTAATCAAATTTTTTATCATACTTTTTTACTCAGTTTTAAGTTTAGAATAACTTTTCTGAAACAACAATTAAAATATGTAAAAAAATAATGAATCTTCACTTATTTCAAAAAGACCTCAATACTATTTTTCTTTTAAGATTTAATCCGTTTAAAAACTATCTAAAACTGATTAAAAATAAAGAACAGTCGAGTTCAAAAACGATTTATTAACCATAATTCAATTTAAATCAATTTTTTTCAGTTGAATTTGCATTTATTTGGTTGCAAAATTGTATTTTTTGGTTAAAAATTGAACTATTTTGTTTAAAGTGTGTTTTTTAACTGAAAATTTAACTATTTTGTTTTTGGTTAAAAATTGATCCCTTTTAGTGGAAACTTCATGCATTTTGTGGCAAATCTTTTTTGTTTTGTATAAATTAGATCGATTTCGTTCAGAATTGATTTTTTCAACTGGAAATTTAATGATTCCATTTTTGGTTTAAAAATGTGTCCTTCTTAGTTGAAAATTCATGTGTTTTGTGGAAATTTTATTTTGTTTGTAAAAAATAATTCTTGTTCAAAGACTCATATTTTTGGTTGAATAATTTCTGAAAATCCTCTTCAATTAAAAATTTAACTATTTGGTTAAAAATTAACTTTCTTGTGAACAATTTTTTTTAATGAAAATTTAAACATTTCATTTTTGGTTAAAAATTGATCCCTTTTAGTTAAACATTCGAATACATACTTGAAAATGGTTGCATTTTGTGGAAAATACTTTTTATTTGTAGAAAATTAATCTTCGTTGAAGATTACCTTTCGGAATAATTATCCTTTTTAGTTGAATAATTATGCTTTTTAGTTGAAAATTATGCTTTATAGTTAAAAATGTAACTATTTGGTTGAAAATTGATATTTTCGGGTTTATAATTCGTATTGTTTGGTTAAAAATTGCACTATTTTGTTTAAAATATATATTTTTTTTAATTGAAAATTTAACTATTTTTTGTTTTGGTTAAAAATTGATCTCTTTCATTTGAAAATTCAAATATTTGCTTCAAAATTCATGCATTTTTTGGAAAATTTGTTGTTATAGAAACTAGAACTATGTTGTTTAGAATCAATTTTTTTAACTGAAAATTAAACCATTTCATTTTCCGTATGAAAATTTATCCTTCTTGGTTGAAAATTCATGCATTTTGTGTGAAATTATTTTTTTTCTGTAAAAAATAATTATTGATCAAAGACTTATTTATATTTTTGATTGCATAAATTCTGAAAAATCCTTTTTAATTGACAAATCAACTTTTTGGTTGAAAATGAACTTCCTTTTTGAAAATGAACTTCCTTTTTGAAAATTCACATTTTCTGGTTCAAAATTCAACGTTTCGTATAAAATGCATCATTCGATTTGAATGCAACTTTTAAATTAATTTTCTTCAGTTAAGAATGCATGTATTTTGTTGAAAATTCTTATTGTTTGGTTAAAAATTAAACTATTTTGTTAAAACTTTTTTTATTAATGACACTTTAACTATTTCGTGTTTGGTTGAAAATTGATCCCCTTTAGTTGAAAATTCATGCATCCTGCGGAAAATATATTTTTTTTGTAGAAATTAGAACTATTTTGTTTATATATATTTTTTTTAACTGAACATTTAACCGTTCCATTTTCGCTCTAAAAATTTAAACTTCTTAGTTGAAAATTTATGAATGTTGTGAAAAATTCTTTTTTTTTTGTAAAAAATAATTTTGTTTAGAATGTAATGTTTTGCCTGAAAATTTAACTTTTTATTTTTTGGTTAAAAATTGATCCCTTTCATTTGAAAACTGAAATATTTTCTTGAAAATTCATGCCTTTTGTGGAAAAAATGTTATTGTAGAAATTATAACTATTTTGTTTAGAATTAATTTTTTTAACTGAAAATTTATCTTTCTTAGTTGTAAATTCATGCATTTTTTGAAAAAATATTATTTTTTTGTTTGTGAGAAATAATTCTTGTTTAAAGACTTATATTTCTGCTTGAATAATTTATGAAAAATCCTGTTCAATCAAAAATTCAACTATTTGGTTAAAAATTAACTTTCTTGTTGAAAATTCATTTTTTTAACAAAGAATTTAACCATTTCATTTTTGATTAAAAATTCATCCCTTTTAGTTGTAAATTTTTTCAACTGAAAATGTAACTATTTTGTTTATAATTGATTTTTCTAACTGAAAATTTAACGATTCCACTTTCGTTTCGAAAATGTATCCTTCTTAGTTGAAAATTCAAGACTTTTGTGGAAAATTCTTTTTCTAAATAATTCTTGTTCAGACTCATATTTTTGGTTGAATAATTTATGAAAAATCCTCTTTAATCGAAAATTCAACTATTTGGTTGAAAATTAACTTTCTTGTTGAAAATTCATTTTTTTTAACTGAAAATTTAACGATTCCATTTTTGTTTTGAAAATCTATCCTTCTTAGTTGAAAATACAAATATATGCTTGGAAACTGTTGCATTTTGTGGAAAATTCTTTTTATTCGTAGAAAATTAATCTTGATTGAATAATTTTTTATTGAATAATTATCCTTCTTATTTGAATAACTATGCTTCTTAGTTGAAAATTCAACTATTTGGTTGAGAATTCATATTTTCGGTTTCAAAATTCAGCGTTTTGTATAAAATGCATCATTCAATTTGAAGGCAATTTTTTAATTAACCTTCTTCAGTAAAAAGTGCATTTATTTTGTTGAAAATTCTACTTTTTTGGGTGAAAATTAAACTATTTTGTTTAAAATGTATTTTTAAACTGAAAATTTAACTATTTTTTGTTTGTTAAAAATTGATCACTTTTGTTTTGAAAATCGAAATATTTGCTTGGAAATTCATGCATTTTTTGCAAAATTTGTTTTTGTAGAAACTAGAACTATTTTGTTTAGAATTAATTTTTTCAACTGAAAATTTAACCATTTTATTTTCGATATGGAAATGTATCCTTAGTTGAAAATTCATGCATTTTTTGAAAATTTTTTGTTTGTAAAAAAATAATTATTGATCAAAGACTCATATTTTTGATTGAATAAATTCTGAACATCCTTTTTAATTGACAAATAAACTTTTCGGTTGAAAATAAATTTTCTTTTTGAAAATTCATATTTTCTGGTTCAAAATCAAACTTTTTGTATAAAATGCATTATTCAATTTGAATGAAACTTTGACATTCATCTTTTTCAGTTGAAAATGCACTTATTTTGTGTTTTTTTTTTATTGATCCCTTCAAGTAGAAAATTCAAATATTTGCTTAAACCTTCATGTATTTTGTGAAAAATGATTTGTTTTTTTTTTATAAAATTAATCTTGTTTGAAGATTTTTTGTTGTTGAACAATTATCTTTTTTATTTAAATAATTATTCTTTTTTCTTGAAAATTCAACTATTTGGTTGAAAATGAACTTTATTGTTGAAAATTCATATTTTTGAGTTCAAAATTCAACCGTTTCGTGGAAAATTTACCATTCAATTCAAATTCAATTGAAATATACATTTTTTTTATTAAAAAATTATTTGTTATGACCCTATTATCCTGGTGGACGTTCTTTATCGATTTCCAATAGGATTCTGAGTAAATATTGCAATATATATACGACGGTATTACTGACGTCCTTACATAAATAATTGACGTGACGCTTCGTGAATTAAACCGAGAGCGCATTGGAAAAGGAATCGTTGATATTTCAATAAAAAATTGTGCAGCTGAAAGAGATGAAAATGTCAGGAAAATGCTGCTATAATTGAATATCAACTGCATTTTCAAGTTTTCTCTCAACGAGAAGATCAAACGACATTGTTTACTATGTAATTTCATGTAATTTATTCATTCTTTCATTGATTTGACGTCTTTAACAATTTCGATATACTACCAGTATTTTATTTTTATTATTTTCTCACTTTATATTGTTTCAACAAAAAAAATATAAACAATTTGAAAAAATATTTTTGAACAAATTTTTTAATATTAAGAATGTTTCAAATATTTGGAACTCATTTCTGAATGAAAGCGTTTAAAATTAAATAATTTAAAATTAAAAGTGCTTGAAATTGAAATTTTTTTATCAGAAATACTCTGTTAATTGAAAAATTTCAGATTAGAATTTCAAAAATTAAATAATTTCATTAGACACGATTTGAAATTGTACCATTTCTAATTTAAAGCTTTAAAAATTGAACAATTTTATTTGAAATCGAAGAAGCTCGAAATCGAATGATTTTAGAATAAAATTTCGAAAATAAAGTTTCGAAATGTTCAAAATAGAATAATTTCAGATTCAAATATTGAGAATTGAAATTGTATTATTTTTACATAACTTAAAGTTGAAGACTTTTGAAGTTAAATAATTTTTAGTTAGATGCGATTAAAATTTTACAACTTGAAATTGAAAACTAAATTGAATGTTTCCAAGTCAATGTGTCTTAAATTCTAAAATTTTTAATTGTCATTATATTTAAGAAAATTGTAATTTAATATTAACATTGATTAGACACATTTTCTTCGGATAAAAAAAATCACTTTCATTTTCACCATTATAAATGAAAAAAGTTTGAATTATATACCTTTAAAATGTAATTTTTTCTTTAAAAAATGTAAAATTAGGTAATTTTAAAGTCTGTGGCTATTTGCATCGAAATTCTGGTACAAATAGTGGCACTTTTTTGGCACATTTAAAATTAACAATTTTCAAACTGTTGATTATACTTTCCAAATTTAACCATTTTACTTTTAATTGCAAAATTGCAAAATTCAGAACTCTGTTATTGTAACTAAGAAAAATTGAAAAAATCTATTTAATTTCTGAGATATCAATTTCAGATAGTTCTATTTTTATTTTATTCAAAAAATTTTTAACTTTATAATTTCAAAGCGTTTAAGTTTTAACACTTAATTTAAAATTATTATTAATTCTTGAAATCATTCATTAAAATATTTTTCAATTTTCATTTTTTTTTTAAAGTATACTAAACAAGATCGCTAAGATTCCATCTTTCTAAATTGAACAATTTTAAGCCTTTTAATTCGACACTTTTTTAAAGTTGAGTTTAGAATGTTGAATATTTTGGATTAGTTTCAAATAAAAAAAAATTCAATTGATTTTCTTCATTTTTCATTTTTTTGAATTTATTTTGGAGGGATTGAATTAAGAAATGATTAATTACGAAACTTTTAAAGCTGAAAATTTTGTCGTTCAAAATAATAAAATTGGTCTGAAAATTAAAGCACTCAAAGTAGAACTATTTTGAATTTTAAACTTTAAAAATTGAAGCTTAGCAAATTTTTAATGCAGACATTTTTATTCCAAGTGAACAATTAAAAATTAAATGCTGTTAAACTGCAAAGTTTAAAATTTCAAACTTTTATAAATTGAAAAATTCAAAGATTGCTGGTTAAACATTTTTTTAGCTGAACATTTTTTAAGTTTGAAGTTAAAATACCCTAATTTTAAGTGAAATAAAAAGTTTTTTTAATGGAACAATTAAAGTTGTAACGTTCAAATTTTAAATTTAGCACTTTGAAATTTTAATGATTCAAGGCTGTTTCAAATTTTTTAGTTTTCACAATTTGATTTATAGTTGCAGATTTTGAATAAACAGTCAAATATTTCTGAATATTATGACATTGTTCTTTTTTTAATTCAAAAACTTCAAATTAAATGGGTTAAAAATGGAGTATTTTATACTAAAAACATATTCAAATAGGATGTAACATCCAATAAAATCCAATAAAATTTTAATTTGTTAAACTAATAAGGCTTTCGAATTTAAGTAGTTAAATTTTTAACGTTAAAATCTGTAAAATCAAACTTATTAAAATTAGAAAGTTTTCAATTTTTAACAATTTTCCAATTGTAAAATTGCAACGTCATTAGTTTAAATTTAAAATAACCAAAATGAATTAATAGATTATTCTATCAAATCAATATTAATAATCGAATTTATAAACAAATATAGATTTCCGTCAATTTTAAACCAGCTAGTTTCGTTTGTTTAACCAAATAAATTTGAAATGAATTTGAAAAATCCTTTTCTCATGATACTTTATCAAAGAACAATAATTTTTCATTTTATAAACAATTTTCTAAACAAATTCATGGATGAAAAAAAAAATTGTAGCTCAGTGATAAAAAAAACATTGGAGAGGCCAAACTATTTAGAGTTTATTCCGTTGAAAAAACGAAATTTACCGGTTGAAAATTGACAAAAATCTGTATTTTTTTATAACATTTATTTAATAAAATAATAAATATTGGCACCTCACAAAGTATTTTTATAAATAAGATCCTTTGTAAATCACGGACAATCTATTTCGTAACAAAAAGCAACATTCATATATTGATAAGTAGTCAAGCTGTGAATTTGTTCATAAAATTGTTTCTAAAATCAACAATTATTTTCGGTTAGTAAAGTATCATAAAGTAAAGATTTTGTCAAAGTAATTAATTAATAATATTGTTGAAAAAACAAAATCTGCCGGTTGAAAATAGAAAAAAAATTGTATTGGTTTATAAAATATATTAAAACAAAAGCTGTTAAAAGGTATATAGAAATTGTATATTTGATTCATTTGCAAATCATAATAACATAAGAGTTCAGATAAAAATAAATTCGAAAATCGGTCAATAATTGCGGTCTAAATGCTGTTTAAATTTTTTTTATTTAACCCAATGTGCGTAGCGGATGATTGATATTGCTAGTGACTAATGAACGAAACTGATGCTTTATGTTCAATACAAATATGGTACTAGAATTTATGGCATGCTTGATTAAAACGGACTTCATCATTGAATTGTCCATTACTCTATGGAACCGATAATCATTTGTATGCTCTATAATTACTTTCGATAATTTTAATTAATTTCCGGTACATTTCTGATTTTGAGATTTTCTTATTTCAAATAACTACTTGAAAGTGAAGCCACAAATAAAAGATCCATAATATTTGATTTTCATTAGCAAAAAATGGATTTTTCTTTTTTCAACGATAAAAGGAAATAACGTTCTGCATTGGAAACTGGAAACTGTTGATGCATCAACACGAATTGAGTCGCCAATGATCATGTTCTGTTTTCAGACAGCAAACAAATAGAAAAAAATCCATCCAATGTCTGTGCAAACAATGAAATCAATGTAATGGATTTCCGCTATCCTCTTTCAAACGGTCTCATTTAAATTGTGTTCACGGTTTAGTTATTTGTTTTTAATTAAATTAATTCACTCAATGCAAATTTGCATATCGCGAAGTCATTTCGAGGTGTGAAGGTCTACATATTTATTTATCAATACAAAATTATTAAATACTGCTCTGAAGTACTATGGGTGTATTTATTTGTGCTTATATGAGCACTTTGCTTCTTCACAGGGGGAAGCACGATGGCCTTTAAAAAAGGTAAATTCTATTTTCAGGTACCCCAAAGTTATGAATAGAAGATTGTTTTGAATTCTGGGGAACCATTTTTGATAAAATTAAAATATTTCCCTGCATGGTTTTTTTTGCCTGGAAAAACCTATTTGAAATACTAAAAAACAGTAAAATACTATTCTCAAGTTAATAGGATCATATAATTACGTTTATATAAAGGAGTTATATGTGAATCAAAATTACTAACGAGACGTTAATCAATAAATAAACAAAAGAAACGATTCTTCAAAAATTTAAATCAACATATTTATGAATATTTCATCAAAAAATTCGTATACATAATGTTCAAGTTTCAATATTAATT
>JAABKJ010013498.1:0-10296 GCA_011634705.1 Andricus grossulariae
ATTAACGATACTAAAAATAGCTCAATGTCTCAAGTTTCTAACCTTCAATTCACTGTAGGCAGTGAGTCTGCGCAGTATTATAACGAGTACATTAACGAAATTGAAACCTGATGCTATACTTAAATCTTAGTTCTCTCATTTGTAATAAATCTATTATTACGTTGATATTCGTATATCATTATTAATCATCTTAATAATTGTTCATTTCTTGCGTATTCTGAGTTTACTTTAAGCTTTTTGAACTTTTCCACTCGAGAAATTACTAGTCTGGACAGTATTTAGTAAAAGGTTCTTAGCGCCCTGAAACTTTAGTTCTCAAAATGGCGCATGCCGTTTCAGCAGTCGGTAGGACTTTCTCCTTGTGCCGTACGAAATGTGGGTCACTGGACCAGAATTCAAACTTGAAATTCAAGGTCGCTGTCTTACCAGAACTGGATTTTCCACAGAGTATTGACATTGAAGCTGCTGAAATGAAATGTCGGTAATCACCAACGAAATGGAGTTGATCAATCTAATCTTGGATTCAACTTCATCAATTTGACAAACATCGGCCTGGATCAGCTTTGAAGACCGCTGGGAAATTTATCTTCCTACCAGCATTGGTACACTAAAATTCGTCGAACCGGCTTACTTCAATCCAGACAGTGACCTGAGCGATTTTGACTACGATTACGAACCTAAATTTCAATTCTGCAAAATTGAGATCAAAGAGAATTTGTATAAGGTTCGATTAAAACTTGGGAGAAGAGAAGCAGTTTTTAACATTAAAAGGGAAAACGTCTGCTTCCTTTAAACGAGGAATTGTTAATAATTTCCTCGAACTTTCGGATCTTCTGTGCACTTCGGATAACCCAGGGATGAAATTATAGTAGTTTCTGGGCCCGTGAAGGGTACCGGCACCGTTGGACGGCCCGCGAAGGGTGGCGCATCAAGGGACTGAAGGATGTCTAGTCTCCCCGGATAGGAACTCACTGGAACTCTACAAAAGGACCTTTTGGAAAATCTGCAAGGAAACTCTCCGTGGTGAAGTGCAGTGAAGTGAATTTGCCTAAAAATATAGTGAAGTGCAAAATTGGATTAATTGAATGCTGAATGATGAGCGAGCCTCGATAACTCTAGAGCTGAACAACAAGCAGTAAGTCTGGAAATAATTTTGTGAGTTCAGGTTTCAAGGGATTAACTTGAAATAAAACTCATTTAATTAAATGGTAATCTATTCATATTTTTCTTTGGAATAAAAAAAAAATCTTAAAATTAAGATTTTGGCATTAAAATTATTTTATTTATATTAATTATATAAATCTTATAATTAATTATTCAACTTATTATCCTCGAGACCTGAATCACTGATAAAATGCCTAGAACTAAAGTACTAGCGACGGTTAAAGATAAGCGAACGATAAGAACCAGGAGTTCACGAAATCCTTCAAGGATTGATGATAAAGTTCGCAGAATGAGAGATCAAGATCCTTAACCTGGGCCCTCTAGTGCCCCTGACGTTGCATTTAATAGTAGAGCCTTGGAAGTTACAAGTCCCCCTGATCTGCTATTTAGGTATCGTTCTGTTAGTTCTCTGGTTGTTGACTCGTTGCAAAATGATCGGGGAATGCCTAATGATCCGTTAATCGGCCATGAACTAGTTCGTCACGAAACTTCAGTTCAGGATTATTTTTCTGAAAGCGGTTCGGGTATTTCGTTGGCGGGAACACAGAATCCTGAAAGAATTTCAAAAATTGTTCGAGATTTGATTCCTGAATTCAATGGGAAAAACATGTCAGTTAAAATGTTTATTGAACATTGTCAAGCCGCAAAAACCTTTAATAAATCTGAGAGAACTGTCATATCTGACCCTCTTAATTAAAACAAAAATTACTGGTGAAGCTAGAGTTCACATTCAGGACAGATTTGGAACCGACTTGGATGGAATTTTTAAAATATTAAATCAGCTTTATTCCGACAGGAAGATGTCAGTCAATTAGCTCAAGAATTATCTATCGTTATGAACAAATCTAATGAAACTATCTCAGAATACGGGGCTCGAGTCAGTCAAATTTTAAACAGATTAATTGCTCAAGTACTTAAAACTACGCCGGGAGAACGCGGAGTTGGAATTTGTGAAGCCTATAAACTCACATCAATAAATAATTTTTTGAGGGGTCTCGATAGAGATACTTACTTGCGAATCCATGATAAAGAAATCGCGACTATAGACCAAGCTATTTCTCTTGCGAATCAGGTCGACTTGCAACTCAAGAATTTGGATAAGTTCCATAACAAATCTGAAACTGAATCAGTAAGTTTAGTTAGAAATAATTTTTACGGAAAGGTAAATCGAAAACGAATAGCGTACTTCTCTGCTGAAGATAAGTCTACAAAATTTGTCTAGCGAGGAAAGCCTGATTTAAGTAAGGTCCAGTTTTTTCTATGTCAGGAAATGGGCCATTATAAGAGAAGTTGTCCTAACGTCAGAACAAGACAATTTATTGAGAGAAGGAAGATTTTGAGTTGTTTTTATTGTAAACAAGATGGACACACGCTTAGAGAATGTCCAGTAAAGAAAAAGCATGATGAAACTGAAAGAGAGTATGAACAAACCTTTTTAAAGGGAAATTTTGAGTCACAGAATAACAATGATTCTAGATTTAGAGGTGAAGATGAAGGTCCAATAGCTGGAACTAGTAAAGGGGTTGTTTTGAAACTAAGAAATAATAATGAACTTAAGCCTTCTGCCTTAGTGGAATTGGAAAACCCAAGTTTTAGGAAGAAAAAAATAGTTTTTCAATCGATACAGGAGCAAATGTCAACCTGATTAACGAAAGTACTCTAAACCCTAATGTTTGCGTGAATAAGAATAAGATTTTTAATTTAGTAGGGATCGGAGCCAATATGATTCCGACAAAAGGGGAAATGATTATGACAATGAAGGGAGTGCAGGCACCTTTCCAGCTGGTCCCTGATAATTTCCCAATAGAACAAGATGGTATCATTGGAATAATATTTTTAAGATTGCACAAAGCAAACTTGAATTTCTGAGATGATACTGTACAGTTTGGAAATGATAAATTCCCTTTTATTGAATATTTCTCTTTAAGTATTTCTGCCAGAAAAAATATGTGAGTTATGTTATGTTATGTTATGTGGGTTATGTGAGACGGATTAACTGTTGGCCAGGAATATTTGCAGGAGAGTCATTGGTGACTGCTCATGAGGGGAGAGTAAAGCTTTTAGTAATTAATTCTACTGCAGAGGACATAAATATAACAATGCCAGCTGTGGGATTGGAGGAATGCACTTTTATTTCTTCGTGGTCAAGTTATACTGAGGAAAATAAGAATAAGAATAAAAATATACGAAGTGCACGTTTTGCCGGGTTGTTAAAATTATTTGATTTTTCTGAATTAAATTAAAAAGAGAAAGATAATCTCCTTCCTGTCCTTTTCGAGTATGTAGATAAATTTTATTTACCTGGTGATAGATTTGGTGCTACTAATGTTACTACACACAAGATTGTCACCACAGATCCCACTCCAGTCCATACCAAACGATACCGATATCCTAAAATGCATCAAGAAGCAATCGCTAAACAAACTAAGCAACTTCTTGAAGCAGGGATTATAAGACCTTCAATTTCACCTTACAATTCACCTTTATAGATAGTTCCCAAAAAGGCTGATGCAAAGGGTAATAGGAAGTGGAGGATGGTAATCGACTATAGGTCATTGAATGAACGTACAATCGGAGATGCTTATCCCTTGCCCAATATAACTGATATTTTAGACCAATTAGGTGGTGCGCAATATTTTTCAGTTACAGTCTGAAACTTGTGATGAATTAATAAGGATCGGACTGTTTTCACCTGAAGATTTGCGTGCTGAGGCTGTCAAGCTTGAGGAAGTAATAGCCTTCAATAGAAAAGGAAAGTATGTTTTCAGTTTGGTGGTTAAGAACCAACAAGATGAACAGTTGCTCATAAACAACTTATCAGCCTCTGTTCTTGCTCTGAGGAATGCTATGGAAACTCTGGGCGTGACCAGTGTGAAGATTTCAAAGACAGGAAATAATCTCCCTGAACTAAGCTTGACCACTTTTGAGCAAATTATTAGACAGCATTTTAAAGGGTCAGGTTTAACTGCAATGATTTGTACTGGCGGAATAATGATTCCTGAATAGAATGAAAGGGAGGGAATAATTATAGAGTACCACGAGTCAATTGCGGGAGGACATAAGGGAACCTCTAAAACTTATTGGGCTATAAGATCAAATTACTATTGGGAAAATGTGAAAGAATATTGTAAACGAATTGTTGGACAACGTAAAAATTGTCAAAGAAATAAGCTACTTCGGAAGGGTACTCGCATGCCTATGATCATAACGGATATCGCCAAGGAACCGTTTGAACAAATTCAGATAGATTTAGTGGGACCACTCCCCGCTACCCCCAAAGGAAATACCCATATCTTGACTATTCTTTTCAATTTGTCTAAGTATTCGGATGCACTTGCCCTTAAAGATACCGACTCTGTTACAATTGCTCGTTCACTTGCCGAGGAATTCATTGCCATGTATGGGGCCCCCAAAACTATTCCCACGGATCAAGGACGGAACTTGATCAGTAGGGTAATCAGAAACACTTTGCCCAATCTTTAAAATACAAAAAATCCAATCTTCTGCTTACCATCCACAAAGCATTGGTTCCTTGGAGAGAAGTCATCAATCTCTCATCGAATATATTAGATTATTCGAAGGAGCTAGAGACTGGGATGAATGGCAGAGATTCGCTGTATTTTCCTACACCATCAATGTTCATGAGTCCACCGGATATGCTCCTTATACGTTACTGTTCGGGAAAGAGGCTTATTTGCCCACTAGCTTTCCATCTGGACTTCCAGACCGCACGTATTGCGATCACTTAAAAAGAACTCCTCTCTACGTTAGATAACATCCATTCTCAGGCTTTTGAAAGGCTCCAAATTGCTAAAGAAAAAGCAAAACAATATCACGATAAAAAATCAAACCCTGAATTCTTCAAGGAAAGAGCTCAAGTATATATTAGAAAGGAGGTTCGAGAAAGTAAGAAATTCAACCCCTATTTTTATGGCCCATTTACTATAAAAAGGCTGTTAGGGGACAGAAACCCTTGTAACTAAAGATAAAAAATAATTTAAGTGCGATCATCGAGTGCGAATTCCTTCATCTTTTAAAATGACCCAAAAAGACATTAAAAGAAATTGATTAAATGTTTACTCAAGTTTAATTATTTTAGAGGAATATGAATACATTAATATAAAGTTCGTACATTAAATTCAATTATTATTATTAGTAAAAATAATTAAAACTTAAATAATAATTATTTAACAAACATACGTATCATCAGTAGAAATCCAAGTAGTCCTAGTTATAGGTCGAACTGGGCAGGAAAACTGGGGGAAAATAATTTTCCACAAAGTAATTGTTCTTATTAATTATTTTGAAATTATATGTTAAATATTAAATATACTCATCTGATAATCTTCCTAAGGATATGTGAAGAGGGGTCATTAAAGATCAATCAATGCCCTCTTACATCTTTTTTGGTATATAAGAGGTCTGGCCTACTGGCACCTCTGAACTCGTATTTTGTATCTTGCGGCAGAAACTCTGCTCAAATATATATTGAATTTGTACTCAATCCTAAAAAGTCTCCAAAAGTTATATTCCTTTTCTGGAATAGTTTATATCTTTAAAAAACATAAAATTCGGGAATTCGCGGATCACAAATTGGTGACCGTGAGAGGACCAGTCACGATCCGTCAGGCAGCAAAAAGACCCTTTGTTCCTGACAAACTGGCTGGACCGCACCTCCTGGTGAAGGACTCTCATCACGAAACCGTCAAAAGGACATACCAAAAACTGGCTATTCGGAATCTGCATCAAAAAGGAATCTACGAAATTCTTCAAGACCCGAAGTCTTCTCATCAACTTTTTCCCCGACAAGCAAATTGGGGAAGGGAGACAACGATCGCTTCCCCAAGGAGACTAGAGAGGATGAGAAATATAATACTACTGCTCTGGGTAAGTCTTTCAATCTTTTATTTTAACCTATACAAGTGTTGAATAAAGAAAATACCCAGACAGGAAAGTATTCTTGAGTGTCTCACAAACTCATTTTAAATACACATATTATTTTGCTACAAATAAAACATTAGTCGAAAAATATTACCATGAAACTATAAGGGTTACAAAGGTTGTATCTAAGTAGCAAGTAAATGTTCAGTGGATATCGTGACGCAACTAAGGCTATTAGAAGTGAAACGTCCAGTGATACCAATTCTGAAATAAGTTCAAGTGCGGTTAGCTCTAATTTCTACGAAACCGCAGTAACTAACGTACATTTCCCAAACCAGCTCGTGGTAAAAATGGCGAACCCGATAGGTTTCCAAAGTTCCTTGAGGAGGTTTTTGTCAGGAGAAAATATCGCGAGTGCAACCCCTGAAGAATTGCAAAAGCAATTTTTTGAAATGAAAAGCGCGTTAAGACAAGCGGAAGAACAATTAGCCCAGTTAACTCTTAAATCGGAGGAGGCTCAGAATCTACAGTCACAGTTTAGAGAAACACAAACAAACAGACAATCCTTTATTCCCAATTCCCCTTATGTGCTTTTAAACGAAGATAGGAAATTAGTGGACAACATGTTAAAAAATATAATGGAATTTGACGGGTCGCAAGATGTAAAGGCTTTTAAAGACGGATGCCCTTTCCGAAGAATCTATGAGGGGAATCCGAGCTCAAAAGTTAAAAGGAGAAGCTGAGAGAGTTGCGACAAGAATTTTACCCCCGCTAACGGTAAACAAATTATCAGAGGCCCTGGTAATTGAGTTCGGTTCCAGAGGTAAGAATCTAGCCCAGTTGCAGCAAGAAAGAAATACTACATGTCAAATGATAAATGAGAAAGCAGAATTTTATATTCGTCGTTATCAAGAGATGGATAGAAAAATTCAAAGAGCAATAGACTACAGCCCTGCGGAATTTAAGTACTATGAACGCCGAAAGGAGGAATTAATACGGGTTAAAACATTCATTGACGGACTAAGAAATGAAATCAGCAACAAAGTAGCTAACTCCAGACCGACACGACTAAACGACGCTTATCAATTAGCACTACAAGAAGAAAAAGATTATATAGATCGAGAAAGAGAACGGAACAAAAACTATAACCATCTACAGCAGCGAAAAATAACACGACAAGCACCAACTCGATTCACCTCGCAACAATCTTATAAACCCGCAGAAGTAAGAAAGGAAAATTCCATTCAGGTCACTTGCAGATACTGTAAGAAATTAGGACATGAAGAAGATAAATGTTATTCCAAACAGAACGCGGCTAGGAAGGAAAATTTTCAGCTACGACCAGGGGTAACCAAGGACCCACCGAAACGAGCTTATACGACAGAAGAAATTCAGGAAGTACAAACGGACATTTACCAGCAAGAAATACAAGACCAGGAAGAATTTCGTTACGAGGAGGAAATCCTGGAGGACATCCCTACATTCTCATACAATTACGAGGATATAGGAGTCGACGAGGATTCATGGTAGATACAGGAAGCCCGGAATCCTTTGTTAAAACTCAGTGTTTAGTTGAACGAGAATGCAAACCCGAAAAGATACCATTAGAAGAACGGAAAAGTTTTGAAATAGTGAACGGTATACACCGGACTCTTGGAATTTGTACACTTTCTTCGAAAACTAATGAACATAAATTTTTTGTCGTCAAAAATAATTTCCCAACTGAATATGATGGCATTTTGGGAAGAGATTGGCTAACCGCTAATAGAGCAAAGATTAATTTTATCACAAATACCTTGGACCTTCCACACATTTCCATTCCTCTGCATGGTGATTATAATCCCATTATCTTTCATGTCAGAGCCTCATGTAAAGAAATTAAGCTGGTATTACCAGAAGGAGATTTAATTATCGGTGGTAAAGGAATTTTACCAGGTATTTATAGAAGTGATAAGGGAATCACACGTGTTTTAACAGTGAATGCAAATGGTGAACAACAAGAAGTAGAAATAAAGCGAAAAGATTTAGTAATCGAACCATTGAAAAATCAAATGACAGGTAGTGATCTATTCAAAGGAAAGATTGCAAACTCAAGATGCAAAGAGAAACTGATTTCAAAAATATTAAATAATAATATTGACCAAGATCAACGAAAAAAGGCTCTAAAAGAATGGTATATGAAACCCCAAACAATTCCAATTTTCTCTATTTCACGAAACCTCGACAATAACCAGCGAATAAAAGAACTGTTATCTAAAAGCTCACTTTCTCACTTACATGAAAATTTGGAAAATGATATGCGAAACTTATTAATAGAATTTAATGATATTTTCTATTTATCCGGAGATCCGATGCCAATGGTTTCAGATGTAGAACACCACATTAAATTAACTACAAACAAACCAATCAATACCCCACTCTATAAACATCCAATATTATTCCAACCCGAGATAGAGAGACAAATTAAAGAATATGAAGAAAAAGGACTAATTAGACCTTCCTTTTCCCCGTATCAAGCAAACGTTTGGCTCGTTAAAAAGAAATTAGATGCTAGTGGCAAGCAGAAGTGGAGGCTTGTCATGGATTTCAGAAAATTAAATGAATTCACCACGCAAGATAATTACCCGCTACCATCAATAGAGGAGATTCTTTGTATGCTAGGGCAAGCAAAAATCATGTCTTGTCTTGATATGGCCAACGGGTTCTATCAAGTGGCAGTAGCCGCCGAAGACATTGAGAAGACTGCCTTTTCTACCCATAAAGGACATTGGGAATGGGTTAGAATGCCAATGGGTTTGATCAACGCGCCAGCTACGTATCAAAGGATGGTGAATTTTAAATTACAAGGTTTGATTGGCAATATATGTTTCATATATTTGGACGACCTAATAATAATTGGGAAAACGGAAAAAGAACACCTTCAGAACTTAAGAACAGTTTTTACTCGTCTACGTGAAACGAAGTTAATTCTCCAACCGGACAAATGCAAATATCTCGAAAAAGAGATGGAATATTTGGGACATGCAGTCGGACCGGATGGAGTTAAACCCCTTCAAAAAAACGTAGAAAAGGTATTAAATTTTCCTAAACCCAAGAATGTCAAAGAGCTTGAACGGTTCATGGGATTGGCCTCTTATTACCGAAAATTTATTAAAAATTTCGCCAAGATTGCCCATCCTTTAAATCATTTAAAAGGAAAGAATATTCCCTTCAATTGGACAACGGATTGCGAAAACGCATTTAATAAATTAAAAACCTTTTTAACATCTTATCGACTTCTAAAACATCCAGATTTATCCAAACCCTTTATTTTGTGTACGGATGCCTCTAACGAAGGTTTACGAGTCGTTCTAAGTCAATTAGACGACTATGGTATAGAACATCCTGTAAGTTTCGCAAGCAGAAGCTTAAACCACGCAGAAAAAAATTACTCAACAACGGAGAAAGAACTTCTCGCAATAATATGGGGAAGTAAGCAATATCGCCACCTGCGTTATGGACAACGGGCCATCAATCCATCAAAGGATTACTAAGCGCAAGACACGACAACATGTCTTCCAGACTCTTCCGTCTAACCCAGAAACTGACCGATTACAAAATTGAGGTAATTTATAAACCAGGTAAGAAAAATGGAAACGCTGACGCACTTAGTAGAGCCTTTCCAATTAACGAGATGAATGAACCACAGCCAAGAACAAGCCAAGAAACACCTCATCTAAGTCCTATACCAGAATTCAGTCTAGATGATTTTCTAATAGAATCAGGAATCAACCAGTCTCAATTTGAAGAAATTATTGATGATTTAGAAAAATCACTGCCACCCACAGAAGAAGAGCCTAAATCAACGACTGAGGAGCAACATGAAGAAATTATTGAACATCCAATCATCTCAACTTCACTCAGTAAAAAGTCTACGAGTATCCTGTTGAAATCAATGACAGATATAGAGTTCAAGGACCAGATTCGACCAGGGAGAAATTACATCACCGACGATTTAGATAGATTAAAGAGATTCCATAACGGACCAATCCCCATAGCAAATAATGACACAATATTTTTTACACGAGTAAACTCACAAAAAATACCCGAAAATTATTTTAAAAAGGTTACAAAAGTGGATCTAACAATTAACGGTGCACTCTTTAGAACTCCCGAAAGTTTCGTAAATCTGGCGGAAACATTATGGAACCATGAGCAAGCAGAAGAACCACAAATAATTGAGTTAACAAATTGGTCAACTGAATCAGAATA
>JAABKJ010013499.1:0-10296 GCA_011634705.1 Andricus grossulariae
CCGGCGGCGGAGTGCGCATGTGCGAGTGTCACTGGGCTGGAAGCGGCCACATTACGCCTGCTTCACGTGCATGCAATAGCGCGTTTTCAAGGGGGGTCGTACAAAAAATTTTTTTTGTTCAAATTACTGTGTGCGTGCATGTATGTGTGTAAATTTGTTCTGTAAACCATATCTCGAAAAGTGAAAGAGCTACGATCATGAAATTTGGATAGAGTGTAGCTCTGATTGATATCCAGGTCTGATAGGCTTTTGAGCTAGGTCAACCGCATTTTTTCTGAGGAGATACGTTCTTCCATCGTGATTTGGACACCCGGATAATATGTGTCCTAGGTACTCTGGATGTGCGTAACACGTTATGCAAGTATCGCTGCGAACATCTTGACTTAAAATGCTGTTGCGGTATACCAAGGTGGAAATGAAAATTTTCCGTGCATTTTCTTTCCGAGGAGCTGTTTTTGGAAGTTTTTGACCTCTGCTTTCTTCAGTTGGGCTAAGGGTCTCGGTTGGACCACCTGCTACGCGGCTTTGTAAACGAACGCTCCTTTGCCAAATTTTTCTACTTTGCAACCATGTGAGCTGAACCGGATATAATTTGGTTATATAGACATTGGGGACTTAGAAGTACGCTTCTACCTGAAAAAGATGGGACGTACAAGCGTGGAACGAATGAATTAATATGCAAGCTCTTCTGCATATATTAGTTGCAGATATCTTGTTCTACATCGACAGATGAAAAGATCAAATTTGTCTGATTTGAGGTTGAATCGAAAGCGTACGACCGAGCAGGTTCTGGATCGATACATCTCTCTTTCTCTCTCTTAGGCATTATCTATACCTTCTCCCCCTATTCAAGTCTTCCTCTTGTGCAGCGATTCGCAATTTCTCTGAAGACTTCTCATCGATATCCCCACTACAGCCTCGCTAAGAATGCATATGCTCTTTCTCTTCTCTTTTTTTCTCTCTCTCTCTCTGCACTTTCTTATCATGCGATCCTCTCAAAACCTATGATGATTTTCAATTTTTGTTTTTTCCATCAGATGAGTATTTTCAATAATAAACAAATTTTTTCCCCAAATTCAATTACTTTTTAAAAAATAATTCGTTCTAAGTTCGGAAAATATTATTAATAAAACTCTTTGAAACTTTGATCTACATAGAACTCTCAGCCAAAAAGGTAGAAAATGATCGAAGAATCCAGATGCGTGGGAGAAAAATGTAGTAACAAAACTACAAAAGGAGGTGAATATTTTTTTTCATAGTTATATTTGAGGTATAACTGCCCTGCGTTTATATTATATTATAATACAAATAATATGTATTATTATATATTTGATATATTATTACATATTATAGATTATATTATATATTATTATATATTCTAGATTATATTATATATTAATAATAATTAAGATATGATTCATTTATCAATTATTTTTTATGAAAAATTTGTGTGACTCGGGACACATGGTAGAAGTGAAATTCGAAAGAATGTTCAAGTGAAATTAAGTCAGGGAATTCACGGAATTCATAGAATTCATGGAAATCACGGAATTCACGGAATTCAAGAAATTCATGGAATTCCTTTAAATCGTGAAATTTCATGATTTCCTTGAATTCTTTGAGTAGATACCCTGAGCCATAGCGCGGACTGTGACTGGTCGAGAGGCGTGGCCTAAAAGGAGGGGTGGGAGTAGCAGAGGGGTCGTGGCGTCTCCTGACTGGTCTAGGGTCATGGCTTAAAACAAAATAGCGGTCATTAGGGGCGTGGCCTAATTAAAAATGGCGGCCATTAGGGGGCGTGGTCTGAAAGAAAATTGTGTTTATACTAATTGATCGAATGATTGATTGCGAGTTCGAAAAGGGGAGGAGCCACACATTATTCCATCGAATCGATAATTCTAAGATGGAAAAGGGCACGGGGCCCCATCCCCTCCCATAAAATGAGTGTATCAAAGCTGGAAAAAGGAGGGGCCTTACCCTATCCCTGTGCGAACCTGCGATGTTTCATGAATGGACTCATTCCGGCTTGAAAAGGGGAGGGGCCCATCCCCTCCCTATCAGTCTAAGAGTAGAGGATGTAAACTATCGAGTTGGAAGAGATAAGAACCAATTATAACGCAAATTGATTATCCTAATCTTATTTTCTATTAAGGTTGAAAAATGAGTGTTAAAGTAACAACAAAGCTACAATTACTCAAAAGGTATGTATGATATTCAATTTACTAATTAAAACCTAAAATTATTCTCAACTGTTTTTAGTGATAGGTGGTAAATATAGAAATTGTTTTTAATTATAATTTCATATCTGTTTTTATTAAATTTTCAACAAAATACATGTAATTATGTGCATGTAGGTAAAATAAGTTCTACCTCGCCAACAATGTATGCAATTAAGATGGTAGTTAGTTCCATAAAAATGATTTCAAAATACAATTCAACGAATTTCTTTTTAAGTTTTGTTTGTGCCTGACTTTTGAAGTATGCAGATTTAAACTAAAGTATCTAACAGATTAATTCCTCATTCGGTGAGTTTATATTTTCCGAAACTAAATAATTGATAATCGTTTCAATTAAAAATTCCTTACATGCTTGTACGTTTTTCAATAATCGTTGAATCCTCGTGAAACTTTCATCGACACACACAATAACATTTTTCAGTCCTTCGAAACTAGACTTCTGAAGAACTATTTCAGAAGTACAAAGTTTTTTCTTCTTGGTGTCAAACTCGCCCTGCTGCGTCTCATTGTTAGTCTCGTCATTGCGTTCTTTGCCGTCCCTCAGAATTATTGTCTTGTTGCCGTGAGTGGTCGTAAACACGAGCGTGAATTTACCCAATTCAATGGTTTGCAGGTATACAGGTGAATTCCCGAAACAGAAGATAGGTTCTATTATATCCAAGTGTTGTTGGAGTTTTGCCCAAGTTTCCGAGTCGAAGGTAATACCGCTACCTAAACTGTTCATAATTTTAATGACCGGTTGAAATTTTCCATGCGATTGAAACTATAGTCCAATTAGAATCGTCTTAGAAAATGGATGATTAAGCCCGTAAACAGTTGGCAGAATCATTTGTTGTGCGGTTCTCTTCGTGAAATTTGTAGACATCATGACCAATCATTTAAGAGCAGCCTCAGTGAGTACTTATTTAAAAGAGGTTGATTTGGGTGTGATACTTTTTATTTTTGGTGTCTCAGGAACAGTTTTATTAGTCTACGTGTCAAACGAAACTTCGATAGTTTGGGTGGCCGTGGACTTTTAAAAATCAAAGACCTGCGACGATTCTACCTCTACTGAATCGATGTTAACTTGCGACATAGTGGCTCATTCGAATATGAAAACTCAACTGATTCGAATAGTTTGCTTGATTCGATTTATTTATGTAAAATCTGTGAGAAGTGGGAATGGAATTATTTGGTGAGGAGAACCATATATGGCGAGTGTGGGAATAAACGTTAGGTCACACGTGTGAAGGAAGAATATAACACATTCTTTCTTAAAAATTACACAATAGACAAGGTGTTTCATAGAAATCATACAAAAGAATTCATCTGTCAGGGAAATGGGATAAAAGAACATATATCTATCATAAATCATACAAAATAATCCTCATTTCCCCGAAAATTACACAAAAGTACAAAAAAGTACACAAAAGTATAGTATCCTACAAATTACACAAAAGTATCTATATGACATTGTCAGTCTCGTCGTTTCGTTCCTTGCTGTCCCTCAGAAGTATCGCTTTCTTGCCGTGAGCGGTCGTAAACACAAGCGTGTATTTACCCAATTCAATGGCTTACAGGTATAAAGGTGAATTCCCGAAACAGAAGATGATTTTACTATACTCATGTGTTATTGGAGTTTTGAGAAGTATGATTCTTTATATCCATATGTTGTTGGAGTTTTACCCAGGTTACAGAGTCGAAGATGATACCGTTGGCTTGCCTAAATTATTCATAATTGTAATGACTTGTTGAAATTTCCCATGTGATTGAACCTCTAGTCCAATTAGAATCGTCTTGCAAAATGAATGATAAAGTCCATAAACAGTAGGCAGAATCATTTTTTGCATGGTTCTCTTCGTGAAGTTTGTAGACAACATAAGCAAGCGTTTAAGAGCAGCTTTCGTAAATACTTGTTTATGAGGCGATGACTTAGGTTTTATCCTTTTTATGTTTGGTGTTTCAGGAACAGTTTAATCAGTGAGTATCGGACGAAACTTCGATAGTTTGAGTTGCCGTCGACTTTGAAAAATCAAAGACCAACGAGGATTCTATCTTTCCTGAATCAGTGTTAACTTGCGAGATAGTAGCTCGTTTAGATATAAAAACTCAACTGATTCATCGTGGGGCCCTGCGTCGGTTTAAGTATGTCAAATATATGAGGAGGGAGGAATGCATTGCTTGGTGGGGGAGAGCCATATGTTGTGAGCGTGGGAATAACCGTTATGCCACGCATGTGAATAAAACTGGTTTCTTTTTAATAGGCAAACAAAGGATAGAAGCATGCGTTTCCTAGAAATTACACAAAAGAACACGTGTTTCATATAAAAAATACAAAAGAATTCGTATTTCCTTTAAATTACACACAAGTGTTTAGTGGGGGTGCATTTGGTATAAAACCGTTTTTCACGTGTGAAGCATCCCTGGTGCAAAGGAATAAGTGGCGATATCTGTTTGCTATCCGCTAAATGTAAACACAGTCTCCTACTATCTGCAGGTTTGTGATTATGTATTTTATATAAACTAATTTTTCATGTCCAAAGCAGAATTCAAAATAATAGATACGGAAACATTAATAAAAACAAAAAATTTTCAAGGAAAGGCGTTACCACAAAAGCTAATTTTTTTCATCTGTCATAAAATGTTATCTAGTTTCTGTGAAAGTATTGTTTCACTGCATAGGAAAAATTCACAACTGAAAATAATTTTGAGACAAATTTCCCAGTGCCATCTTTGTCTTAACTTACCGGGAATAAAAGTTATTCAAACAATGTTGCATTGCCATTAGTTGTCTATACACGTTTATGTGTCAAAAAAATTTTCTGCACTCTCTAGCATTATTTTTCTGCGTTGAAAAAATATTGTTATTCGTGTCATGTTTTCTTTAATTTTAATTGAAACTAAATATTTTTCTGAACTCAAAAAAATGTTGAACGCCGAATAATACAGAAAATGTTTGAAAACTGTATGCAGGACAGTAAAGAATAATTCTGGTTAAATATATTTGAGTGCGAACACGTAACTACAAAAGGAGAAATTTTGCTACGTCATTCATAAATCTGATGAATAAGTCTGTAATTAATCCTTAATACTGGTCTTGTACGAGGAGAGAATTTAAAAAATAAAATTAATTTTGTTGTGTCTGCTCGTTTATATGTGTAGGGTGTGGATATACTGATCTTCCCCTTGGAAGGAAAAATTATTGGCATGAGTGTACGCAAGAGAGGAGGGTGCTGACAATGTTTAAACCGCTTTAGTGGGGCTTATTTTGTATAAACCTGTTTTTCAGGTATATTTTTCAGGTAAAACAGGTTTCAACATGCTAGAAACGGAAACATTATTCAAAGCAAAAGAAAAATTTCAAGGGAAGCCTTCCTACAAAAGCTATTTTCTTTTCATCTGAATAATGTTCAGAACCAATTTCTAGAAAAAAGGTATGGTAAAAAAATTAAATATAATTTATGGAGAACCCGTTTCTTGTAAAATCTCAAAAATATTCATGAAATCCTTACAACCTTTATAAAAATCATTGAAATATTTTGAAATCTTCGTAATTTTTTTTTTTTTTTAATCTTGTTTCTTATGATATTCTTTAAAAAAAAATCGAATGAATAATTTTGTAAAATTTAGTCTAAGAAAATAAACATTTTCTCAATTGTTCAAAAAATAAAGTAAAATTTTTTAATTTAAGTCAATGAAATTATTCATACACTTTTAGCATTTCAAAAGAGTATGAAGAATAAAAATTTTTATTACGATATTCTTGTTTAAAATTGTCTGTACATTTTTAATCTTTATGAAATAATTGAAATATTTTGGAATCTTTGTGATTTTATTTTGCATCTTATAAAATCTCGGTGAAATCTTTTTAATTAAAAAAAAAAATAATGATTGAAATCCTTAAAATGTTTTGCAATCTTTGAAACCTCTTTGAAATCTTCGAAAACTTTAACATATTTGAAAATCTTTTAAATCTTTCAAACCATTTAAATCTTTTAAAATCTTAAAAATATTTGTGAAATCTTTAAAGTTTTTATAAAAACATTGAAATATTTTGAAGTTCAGGTGATTTTTTATTTTTTTTATTTTATAATATTTATATTTCACAGAAAACGAAAACCTAATAGATTTTGTTGATGTAGCCGATACCGAGAGGTTACATCATCCCAAAACAGAGACTAAGAGGAATGAAGAAGAAGAAATGATACAGCAAGTTGGAAATGGCACTGCAGCTAGTGAAAAATATCAGAAACACCACCTGCAGAAGCAGCAGAACCAGCATGATAAAGAACAAGAACATTAACAACAAGAACAACAACAGCATCAGCAACAACAACAGCAGGAAATAGCAGGTGAGGGGAAGATTTTTTCCAAATAGGACGAGGCTAGTAAACTAGCGTATCTAAATGAACACCCGGCAATTTAGGGTGTCGATTTACATCGCTTCAAAACCATTAATAATCCTGACCTTCATACAGTCGCAAAACTGTATTTTAGTTCATTTTGGGGCAATTTGGACAATGTGAAAATTTAATGAAATCCTATTATATAGAGTCATTAAGCTTGCTTACTGGTGTGTGTGTGTGTGTGTGTATGTTTCGATGAAAAATAATCTTATTTCATTTTTTGTTTGTTTTTCATTACAGATATCGCAATAACAACAACAACGATAGAAATATTCCAGGGGGTAGAAGTAGAGGTCGTCACCATGGACATACCTATTCGTAGAAACGTTAACATTCTTCTCAGTGAGTATTAATTTTTTTCTCATGTTTCAAAAAAGAATAAATTCTGTTTTAATTCTACATTTCTTCTTTTTTCTCTTTTACCACATTTCTTTATGTGTGTGTAAACATTGATAAATTTTTGAAACAAAAATTGCGATAGAACAAAAAACAAGGTTCAAACAGATTCCCTCATGTACTTCAATATCCCTCAATTATAAAATTATACAGTTTTTACAGCAAAGATGATAGACTAAACACTTTTAGATTATCAAAATATTTACCAACGGCCTAAAGTCGGCCCTATTTTGGTAACCCATCTACGGTAACCAGAGTTTTACCGACTATTTTTTCAAGGATCTAAACAGTATGGTCCCATGGTCCCACCGACGTTGGCAAATGACATCTGCGCAAGAGATGGTTCGACCATCGGCATAACATTGGCTTGTGCAAGTCATCGTGATGCACCTGACGCGACGGTCGGTCGAACCTAGGCCCAAATATGGGCTGGCCGTCAGATATACTAGGGTTCATTATTTCAAAACGACCGAAATTTAGGTACGAATAGCTGGATTTTTGTGTAGACACATCTATATTCGTTCCGAAAAATTAACATTTGATGTAATTCTTAATCGTTTTAAAATAGTCTGCAAATTTTAAATGCTCATTAAAAATTAAATGTTATGTCAATATCAAAAGTTGTAAAATGGCCTAAAACGCGAAGAAACAAAATATGACACGAAGAAAAATTTGTCAAAGTGGGCGCAAAAAAATAAAAGATTGAGAAAAATTGTTTAAAAAAAGTTTGCAAAAAAATATTTGATACGAAATATTTGCAAAAAATTTTTAGGAAAAAAATTGTTTGAAGAAAAATATTTCAAAAAAAATGTGTTGAAAAGTTGTTACAAAAATTTGTTGACCAAAAATTTTAGGGTTTCAGCGCGGGGCTACGAAACCCTAAAAATTGTAATCGGTTTATATAATATATTTTAAAATTATTTCATTTATATTCGCGTTAACAGTTAATTTATTTTACATCTACATGATGTCGCATAATAATAAAAAAATTATTGAGAAAAAAAAATTGTTTTTTTTTTTTCAACTGCTTTGAGCTGTAGCTTATGCGGATGGTCCTTTCATTGACTTTCAATTCTGTAGGTATAGAGTAATGGGTAAGACTCCCGACTACTAGGCGATAGATTCAGTTATAGATGTAGGTTCGAAACCCCATAGCGTTAGAAATTTTATTTGTAATATAATGTTTGAAAATGTAAAATATGTATTCATTCTAAGCAGGACCATTAATATTTATAGTCAAAATATTCGCAATCAATTATTATTAATTTTTTGAATTCATATTTTGCGTATTTCCATCTGTGTAGTACGAACCTTCAAAAATCAGAGTCGGCCCCATATTGTTATCCAAGGTTGGGTCGACATCATCTTAATAGATGGTCCATATATGGGACCAAATGTCGGGCCGAAGTCGAGAAGTCAAAGGTGGTTGACCGTTATCGCTTTAGCTGGTTGGCCCGACCAGTGGCGCACAAAGTAGGCCCGACCGTCCGAAGGTTGGCCCGACCGTGGGCCGACGGTCAATTCGCACCTGGATGGTACCAGCTGATTGCCGCGTCCGCAGCAACCAAGGTAATGAGTTTATGGCCCTGGTTGCGGAACCGACAGGGGCGTATTAGTCAAATGGCCCCTGCCCACACACGCGGGGACCCATTTTCCAATTTTTTATTTATGCAAAACCAATGGCAGAAGACAGAAAGGTTATAAAAGAAGTAGATTCTGAAGATTTTAGAGAGTTCATAAATATTTCTAAGATTTTAAAGATTTCGATGGTTTATAAGATTTCAAAGGTTTTCAAGTATTTCAAAGAATTTAAAAATTTCGCAAATGTTTTAAAGATTTTAAAACATTTCAAAGTGTGTGGAAAGACATTTTTTTGTGAAAGAAAGAATATTCGTCACATCGATGAATTGGTTAGTGTATATTTTCGACGCATAATTTTTTACCATACCGAGTGGAAAAAATCTTATGTCGAATACGGAAAGTGTATTGAATTTCGCGAAGGCTTACCGCAGTCATAGGCTTATTCCAATGATAACCGAAAACAAATTTTCAAACTGAATAGAATTAAATTATTTTTTAAATATTTCGAAAATCTCGTAGAAAATTGAATTATATAATGGGAATTTACTAAGAATTCAAAGGTTTAAAAGATTTTGAAGTATTTTAAAGATTTCACAGAAATATTTTACGATATAGAAAAAAAATCACAAATATTTCAAAATATTTCAATGATTTTATGAGGATTTTAAAAAACTTTACAAGTATTTTTATGATTTTAAAAGATCTAGAGGGTTTGAAATATTTCAAACATTTTAAAATATTTGAAAGGTTTCAAATTTCAATGATTCAATGATTCAGTGATTTCCAAAAGATTTTTTTGGATAAAATTCACACGGGTTTCAAAATATTTCAATTATTTCATTAGGATTTTTTAATATTTCAAAAAATGTTCAAATCTTTCAAAGAAAAATCCCAAAGATTCAAAAAAAAACCATAGATTTTAAATTTCTTTAATGATTTCACAAAGGCTTCAAACGTTCTACAAATATTTTTAAGATTTCAAAAGATTTTAAAGATTTCGAAGATTTCGTAAAGATTTCAATCATTTCAAAACATTTCAAAGATTTCAATATTAGATTTGTTATTTATATTGTCTTTTATAACTGTTAAGAATGTACAGACAATTTGAAACAAGAATATCGTAATAAAAATGTTTCAATCTTCATACTCTTTCAAAATGCTAAAAGTATATGAATAATTTCATTGACTTGAATCAAAAAATTTTACTTTATTTTTTCAACAATTGAGAAAATGTTTATTCTCTTACACTAAATTTAACAAAATTATTTATTCGCTTTTTTTCAACAAGAATATCATATGAAAGAAGATTAAAAGAAAAACATTTCACAAATATTTCAAAATATTTCAATGATTTTTATAAAGGGTCTGAGGATTTCAGGAATATTTTTGAGGACTTCCGGTTCGACGTGGAAACAAGGTGGACGTATGTGAGGTGCCTGAGCGAGTTTTTAAGTGATTAGTTGGGAAAAAGGGAAATGAAAGGTGAAAAGAAGTAGTGAGTAGGTGAAGAAAGGTATCTGGCTTCAGTGGAAGTGAATGCAAGTATGGAAGAGAAGTAGAAACGTGAACAGTGTTTTAAGAAAAAGAGGCACGCCGAAATAGTGAGGTTAGGGTCGGACCTTCATATGTTTACATTTTAATGGAATTCTAATTTTAAAGCGTTATCGATTTCTTTTTCTATCCTTATTCTTCTATCG
>JAABKJ010013500.1:0-10295 GCA_011634705.1 Andricus grossulariae
CAAGTACCATGAGCATTAATGATGGTTATTTTATTGTTTTAATCGTTACAAATAGTATTGAGGACATGGAAAAAATTTAATATTTCGAAAATCCACATGCAAGATGAACAAAAAATGAAATAATCAAAGTTTTGACGAGAATGTGTCCACTACACGGGCCGATTTTTTCACTCTTAATGTTATTTTTTACGAATAAAACAGAACGTACACATCCTAGCAAAAAGTTATCAATAACAAATTTGTAGATCTTTTGGAAGTGCACAGTTTTTGTTCAATTATGATTTGTCGTATCTTGCATAGTTTGACCGTGAAATTGAATTTTGTATTTTTCATTACTTTTTGTGCAATAAAAATGGGAATTTTCGATTTTTTAGGAAAATTCAAGAAGTCGTTATGATAATCCTGTAAGGCGTGAAAAAAAAAACACTTTTTTCGCCTTGAATTTTTTTCGTATGGTGCGTCTTTTGGCTGAAAATGTTAATTTTCTTTTCCTCTTTTGGATTTTGAAAATGCTTAAGTCTGAACACTTTCATTTGATCCAAAAATGTCATGAAAATAAATTGTTTGAATTTTTGATTTCTATGAACAAACGCACATATAGTTTCCAAATTGTGAAAAAAATGGCCTGAAAAATATTCAAAATGCGCTCACCTTTTGAATTTTCATCCAAAATGGCTATCTAACGAACTTGACCTTTCGTTTGCGAGACTTAAAGAGTATCCCAAAGGCCAATCTAATAGGTCAATTCTTTCGAAAGTCATCGTGGTTACAGACAGACAGACATACATACATACAGACAGACAGACAGACACATTCGTAAAAACCTGTTTTTTGGGTTCAGGGGATCTCAAAACGTAGACATTTGACAAAAACCGGGGGGATCAAATTTTACACAAATCTAACACCTTCTCTGGATGAGAATGTAAAAATATGAATTTTCAAGTACCATGAGCATTAAGCATGGTTATTTTATTGTTTTAATCGTTACAAATACTATTGGAGACATTGAAGAAATTAAATATTTCGAAAACCCACACGCAAGATGAAAAAAAATGAATTAATCAAAGTTTTGATGGGAATGTGCCCCCTACACGGGCCGATCTTTTCACTATTATTGTTATTTTTTACGAATAAAACAAAAACTGCACATCCTTTCAAAAAGTGACTAATAACAAATTGTAGATCTTTTTGAAGTGCACAGTTTTTGTTGCATCATTACTAGTCGTATCTTGCATAGTTTGACCGTGGAATTGAATTTTTGATTTTTCATTACTTCTGTGCAATAAAAATGAGATTTTTCAATTTTTCAAGAAAATTCAAAAAGTCGTTATGATAATCCTGTAGGGCGTGCAAAAAGAAACACCTTTTTTGAATTGAATTTTTTTCGTGTGGTGCGTTGTTTGGCTGAAAATGTTAATTTTCCTTTCCTGTTTTGGATTTTGAAAATGCTGTAAGTCTGAAAATTTCCATTTGATCAAAAAATGTCGTGAAAATAAATTGTTTGAATTTTTGATAGCTGTGAACAGACGCACATACAGTTTCCAAATTGTGAAAAAAATGGCCTTAAAAAATTTCAAAATGCGCTCACTTTTTGAATTTTCATCCAAAATAGCTGGCTAACGAACTGGACCTTTCGTTTGCGAAACTAAAAAAGTATACGAAGTGCCAATCTAATAGGTCAATTCTTTCGAACGTCATCGTGCTCACAGGCAGACATACATACATACATACAGACAGACAGACAGACAGGCACATTCGTAAAAACCTGTTTTTTGGGTTCAGGGGGTCTCAAAACGTGGACATTTGACAAAAACCGGAGGGGGTCAAAGTTTACACAAATCTAATACCTTCTCTGGATAAGAATGTAAAAAAACGAAGTCCAAAATCAATCCAGAATTGCTTTCTAAAAGTTATTTTGAACTTTGTTATTTTATTTCTTGTTGCGCGTGGATAGTGAGGCTGCCGTGCGGCTGCGCTAAAAAATTATTATAGTCGAAAGTTGAAAAGTGTCCATCAATTATTTTTTAATTGACGCAGACAATTATAAGGAATCGAAATATTTATATATAAAAAAACCAAAAGTAGGCTTTTGAGCGAAAAATTAAAACAAAATTATTTTTGAGCCCTTTTTTCAATGTTTGTTATTGCTTTTGAATTCCAATAAAAATGCCTACAAATTATACGCTACACCTGCAAAAATCATTGAAATTCAACCTGCGGTTTGGAACATGCTAAGAACATGGTAAGAATTAGCACGATTATTGCAAGTAAATAATTAAATAGTTAAATTTGAAAATGTTAATCAAAATAAAATATTAATGTATTTCATTGGAAGAAATCGTCGTTTGAATAAACCACCTGCAATTAATTAATTCGAACAAATATTTCTTCGAATATAGTTTAGGACCTTTGAAATGTTATATTAACCTCATTCTTAACTTCCTTATTAATTGCCTAATTGTTATCAGACATTCATAATCCTTGCCCGAGGCAACTAGTAAGAAAATCCGGTTCCAATTAAAAGTTCCCCGTCAGTCAAAAAGCGTCGACCTCAATCTACATGTCATCTACATTACATATTAAAACTCAAAATAAAATAAAGAAAGAAACAGTTTCATTTTATTTGTGTAGAAAGCCAGTTATGGTGGTCACTAGCAAAATATTCATTTCACCGGGCTCTCCAGGTTTGCTTACATTTTTCCCGATTATTAAAATATCCAGTTTAACGGCTTAAACGTTGAAATTTCTGTAATGTGAAATATTCAAAATTAATCTGCAAGTACTACTGCAGTATTGAAGAATTTTCGATAGTTTCTTATATGCAGAGAAATGAGTCTGTTAATCTTATAGAATGGTGACAGCATGTGTATTTTTGTAATGTTTACGTAGGTAATTCTGTGAGACTTACAGAAAATTCTGCATGATTCACTAAAATTTCTTGTAAGACTTACAAAAAAATATGTTGTCCTTACTTATTTTCAGAAAAAAAGAAGAACTATGGTTCAATTTCTGTTTCAGCTCATTTTCATTACGAACTCATTTTGAACTTCAGCTATGTTCTCTGTCATGATCAATGTCAAAAATGAAAAACAATTCATATACGACGACTGTAACATTACTTTCTATTTATACTCACCGAGTATGTTCCATTTCAAGACCTTCAAATTAATTGAAAGAAAAAAATAATTAAAATTATTATACCCTTTGAGTGTTGAACCTACAGCAGATGCAGAGGGTTAAAAATAATATAAAGTAATTTAAAAGACATTGAGGAATTCCAAGAAATTTTAAACAATTTTACAGAGTATTATAATTCATTATAACAAAAAAAGGTGCAAAGAGTTCTGTGTTCTCTGATGTGGAATATAAAATGGAATACGGTATAGACAGAAAATGTTATTAGCGATTAAAAGATTTTTTAATTAATTTTTCAGTATCTTGAAATTCAAAGAAGTTAATATTTCACATAAAATGCTTGTGAAAAGGAATTCCAAGGTATAGAGACAGTTTTTAGAAAAGACTTCACTTATTTGCGAGTGACTAGAAATTCTTGAATTAAGATATTGCACAAGATTAAACATTTAACAGAGAGTTAATGATTTGTGAGGAGTATAAAGGTTGACTTTTAAATTCAATACAAAATTAGTAAATACTTACTCAATTGAAATTATTTAAAATAAGTCAATTAGACTCAACTAAGCCTTTCGAAGCCGAAATGAAATAATAACTTAGAAATGTGTTAAAAGTTCAAGAAGACAATTTTTCTTTCCATTTTTATTTAATTTAGGATTCTGATGTAATTTTTTCTTGAGATTAGATAAACAATTTCACGTGTTTATTATATGAGTTTAGATTTGATATAAATTTTTGTAGAATTTTTAATTATGCCTTCGACTAGAAAGCTGCGCTCAAGAACCTAAATTAATCTCAGAGATATCAGTTCATCATAAATGATGAAACTCGTATACTCCACACTTAGTAATATTCTTTTTATCAAGAAATATCAAGAAACTTAAATGGATTTTATAACTTGTTAAGGGATTTGAAGATACTTAAAAGAGAATTAAAATAAAGCGGTTCACAGTCTCTAGAAAAAATCATGAAGATCTCTCTGAATAATGTTAGAAATGTTCTGTTTTTTCTAAAATTTTAAACTTTTTGTCTACTTTTAACTTATAGTGTCATAATATTTGATGAAATTCAAGAAACATAATTTTTTAAACAAACGATTATTATTACCATCTTCTCCTATAGTAATGCTCGATAATTGCAGTTTTTTCTGAAGTTTTTCACTTATTGTCAACTTTTTACTTAAGGCGGGGTAATTATTACAGCAATTTAACAAAAATCATTGTTGGAAAAAATTATTATTATTGTTTATAACTATCTTATTCTATATTAATGCTGGATAGTTGAGGTTTTTTCTGAAATTTTTCACTTTTTGTCAATTTTTCACTTAAATTAATGAAATTTATCAAACATAATTGTTTAATTATATTATTATTGTCTATAACTATCTTCTCCTATAATAATGCTAGATCGGTGCGGATTTTTCTCAAAATTTTAACTTCCTGTCCACTTTCTACTTAGTGAGATAATAATTAATGCAGGTTAACAGACAATTATTTAAACACTTATTATGGTTTATAACTATCTTCTCAGAATTTTTCAGCTTTTCTTTAACTTTTCAATTGGGAACAAATGTGAGCGTCCACACGAAAGGGGCCCTTATGGCCAGTATGGAGTTACAGACACTCATACAGAATCATGTAGCCGGATAAGTTCCCGGCATTTTAAGCCCATGCCAAACCGTTTAAGTCGAAAAACGAGTCGCCGGGGCATGTTTGAAGTTTGAAAATTAAATATACCCATTGCGGCTTGCTTTCAGGACATAAATATAGTGTCAAAAGATTCAGTATAGGTCTTAATATTCCCCACTTAAATCGGATAATAACCACCCGCAAGGGCCCTTTTCATGCGGATGCCCTCAAATAATTAATATCAATAATGATTTAAACAAAAAGGCTCTCATGGAAAATTTATATTTAATATGATTCATCTAGAAAATTTGAAAAATTTTTCAAATATATATTTTATTTCAGACAAATATATTTGAAAAGAAGAGATTGCTTCAAAAATTATTTTCTTAATTGCTTATTTATTATACCTTGATAACTAAAAATAAAAATCAAGGTAAAAAATTGCAGAAAAAACAGCAACTTTCTAATTGTCAAGAGAAGATAGTTATAATCAATAATAAACTGTTTAAACAATTATGTTTATTAACATGACTTAGATATTACCTCACAAAGTGAAAAGTTGACAAAAGTGGAAAATTTCAGAGAAAGCCGCAATTATAGTAGAAGAAGACACAATATTAATTTGTTTAAACAATTATATTTGTTAAATTTCACTAATTTTTAAGTCACTTCAAGCAAAAAGTTAACAAAAATTTGTATATTTAAAAAAAAAAAACTAAATTGCTGGCAATATTCAAAGAGAATATTATTAAAAATAATACTAAATTATTCAAACAATTATGTTTCTTAACTTGAATTAATTATTACCTCACTTTAAATAAAAATTCGACAAAAAGTGGAAAATTTCAGAAAAATCTTCAACTTTCTCGCATTCGGAAAAACCGCGACTTTTTAAATATATTCCTAGAGAAAATGACTAAAAACAATAATAAATTCTTTGGACAACCCATGTAAAGTTCTAGTTATCATTATAAAGTAGTATTTTATTCATTAGAAACCATTTTTATTTTTAAAAATCGCAAAAAAAATTATAATTAGCGCCAGAAACTCGCGAAACCCAAATTTTCACTTATGAGAGTTTTTTGGAACCCTATAAAACAGACTCATTGGGGTGATATTTGAAAAAAAAGTTTTCATTCGTATTCTATTTCTAATTGTGAAAGGAAGTATTTCGTTTCAACTCGATTCACCTAATATTGACGATTATGAATGAAATGTACTAGATATAATTGTTTCAAAACGCTTTTTTGGGGGGTGGATCCGAAAAAATTTGGGGCTGATATGCATGGAAATTCGAAAAAAAATTCTCAATGCATTCTGAGGCCGCTTTAGTCTACAATGACGGTCTTCCTAATTTATGATCCACCTACGAATTTCTACCTTTCAGCTGGTCGTTCTGGATTAGGACAAAGCTATATTCATAATTGAATCTTTGGTGTGCTGAAATCTTGTTTTATGGTGTTGGCCTTCAATAGTATATTAATTAATTAATTAAGAAAGGGATTAATTTAATGGTTCTCACTGAATTTTATAATAATGTTCGAATATTTTTCTATTTAATTTATAGTGATTTGAATTTGAAATTGTTATTCTTTTTGTATTCTAAGGAATTCTTTACTAATTTTAATGGTTTGAGGGAAGTTTCAAACCATTTTTTTCCTCTTATAAAAATCATGGAATTTTTATGACTTTTTGACAGGTTCCATGGATTAATTTTATGGTTTTCACTGAATTGCATTATACTTTTCGAATATTTTTCTAATTAATTTATAGTGATTTGAATTTTAAATTGTTATTCTTTTTGAATTCGAGGGAATTCTCGATTGATTTCAATGGTTTGAAGGAAGTTTCAAAGCTTTTTTCACCTCTTATAAAAATCATGGCATTTTTAGCACTTTTTGACAGGTTCCAGGGATTAATTTAATGGTTTCGACAGAATTTTATAATAATGTTCAATTACTTTTTCAATAAATTTATAGTGATTTGATTTTGAAATCGTTATTCTTTGTGAATTCTAGGGAACTCTCGATTGCTTTTAATGTTCTAAAGAAAGTTTTAAACCTTTTTTTTTCTCTTATAAAAATCATGTCATTTCCAGGACTTTTTGACAGGTTCCAGGGATTGATTTAATGGTTTTCTCTGAATTTTATAATAATGTTCGAATATTTTCCTGATCAATTTATAGTGATTTGAATTTGAGATTGTTATTCTTTTTGAATTGGAGAGAATTCTCGATTGATTTCAATGCTTTGAGGGAAGTTCCAAAGCTTTTTTCGTCTTATAAAAATCATGGCATTTTTAGGCCTTTTTGACAAGTTCCAGGGATTAATTTAATGGTTTTCATTGAATTATATAATAATGTTCGAATATTTTTCTAAATAATTTATGGTGATTCGAATTTGAAATCGTTATTCTTTTTGAATTCGAGGGAACTCACGATAGATTTGAATGGTTTGAAGGAAGTTTCAATCCTTTTTTGTTCCTCTCATAAAAATCGTGGCATTTTTAGAACTTTTTGCCAGATTTCAGGGATTAACTTAATGGTTTTGACAGAATTTTTCAATAATGTTCGATTATTTTTCTAATTAATTTATAGTGGTTTGAATTTTAAATTGTTATTCTCATTGAATTCGAGGGAATCCTCGATTGATTTCAATGGTTTGAAGGAAGTTTCAAAGCTTTTTTCCCCTCTTATAAAAATCATGGCATTTTTTGGACTTTTCGACAGGTTCCAGGGATTAATTTAATGGTTTTGACAGAATTTTATAATAATGTTCGATTACTTTTTTAATAAGTTTATAGAGATTTGATTTTTTGTTAATCTTTGTGAATTCGAGGGAACTCTTGAAAGATTTCAATGGTTTGAAGGAAGTTTCAAACCTTTTTTTTTCCTCTTATAAAAATCATGGCATCTTTGATACTTTTTGACAGATTCCAGGAATTAACGTAATGGTTTTCACTGGATTTTATAATACTGTTCAAATATTTTTCTAACTAATTTACTGAAAATAAATCAAGAACTCCACAGTATTTCAAGAATTCCTTCCCTTTTTAAATTTTCAAGAATATCTCAGAGAGGTTCACTTGCACTTAATATTTCCAACAGTTAACTTGAAAGAAAGACGTTTTTGTAAACTGACCCTTCACACATGGTTACCCTTTATTCTCAAAATCAGTCGCGGGCGTGCTTGAGGAGAGGAAGGTCGGGTCTCCCAGAATGTGGTGATGAAAACAAATTTAAAATGCTAAATTTTGATTATTTGTAACAGTGTAACCTCAAAATCGGAAAGAAAATAGAAAATTTTGGAGTCTACTTTGCCAGTTGAGCAGATTATACCAATTTATATTTGTGAATTGATTTGAGTAGTTTGAATGGAATCAATTGAATTATTAATTAAGAAAGGGATTAATTTAATGGTTTTCACTGAATTTTATAATAATGTTCGAATATTTTTCTAAAATATTTATAGTGACTTAATTTTGAACTTGTTATTCTTTTTTAATTCGAGGGAATTGTCGATTGATTTTAATGGTGTGTAGGAAGTTTCAAAGCTGTTTTTTCTCTTATAAAAATCATTCCATTTTGAGACCTTTTTGACAGGTTTCAGGGTCTAATTCAATGGTTTTCGGAATTCTATAATAATGTTCGAATTTCTTTCTAATTAATTTACTCAAAATAAATGAAGACCTCCACAGTATTTCAAGAATTCATTCTCTTTTTACATTTTCGAGAATATCTCAGCGAGGTCAACCTACTGCACTCAATTGTTCCCCTAGTTGACTTGAAGAAAAAGACGTTATTGTAAACCGAGCTTGAGAAGAGGAAGGTCGATCTCCCAGAATATGGTGATGAAAAAAATTTAAAATGCTAAAGTTTGATTATTTTTAACAATGTAACGTGAACATCGGAAAGAAAATAGAAAATGTTCGAGTCTACTTTGCCAGATGAGTAGATTATACCAATTTTTATTTGTGAATAGATGTTTGTACTTTGAATGGAATTAACTAATTAATTAAGAAAGAAAGAAATGAATGCACTTGTTTTCTCTGAATTTTATAATAATGTCCGAATATTTTTCTAAAATATTCATAGTGACTTGCATTTGAAATTTTTATTCTTTTCGAATTCGAGGGAATTCTCGATTGATTTTAATGGTTTGAAGGAAGTTTCAAACCCTTTTTCCCCCTCTTATAAAAATCATGGCATTTTTAGTACTTGTGGACACGTTCCAGGGATTAATTTAATGGTTTTTGCTGAATTTTATAATAATGTTCGAATACATTTCTAATAAATTTATAGTGATTTGAAATTGAAATTGTTATTCTTTTTGAATTAGAGGGAATTCTCGATTGATTTTAATCGTTTGAAGGAAGTTTCAAAGATTTTTTTTCCTCTTATAAAAATGATTGCATTTCGAGACCTTTTTGACAGGTGTCAGGGTCTAATTTAATGGTTTTCTCTGAATTCTATAACAATGTTAGAATATTTTTCTAATTAATTTACTCAAAATAAATAAAGAACTCCACAGTATTTCAAGAATTCCTTCTCTTTTTACATTTTCGAGAATATCTCGGAGAGGTGCACTTACAGTAATCAAGATTTCCCGTAGTTGACTTGGAAAAAAAGACCTTATTTTAAACTGACCCTTCAAACATGGTTACCCTTTATTCTCAAAATCAGTCGCGGGCGAGCTTGAGAAGAGGAAGTTCGGGTCTCTCTGTATTTGTTGATGCAAACAAATTTGAAATGCTAAAGTATGATTATTTTTAACAGTGTAGCCTGAAACTCGGTAAGAAAATAGAAAATGTTGGAGTCTACTATGCCATATGAGTAGATTATACCAATTTATATTTGTGAATCGATGTTAGTACTTTTAATGAAATAAGTTAATTAAATAAGAAAGAAAGAAAATAATTTATTTGTTTTCACTGAACTTTATAATAATGTTCGAATATTTTTCTAAAATATTTATAGTGACCTGAATTTGAAATTGTTACTCTTTTTCAGTTCGTGGGAATTCTCGATTGATTTTGAGCGTTTGAAGGAAGTTTCAAAGCTCTTTTTCCCTCTTATGAAAATCATTGCATTTTGAGACCTTTTTGAGAGGTTCCGAGGTTTAATTTAATGGTTTTCTCTGAATTCTGTAATAATGTTCGAATGTTTTTCTAATTCATTTACTCAAAATAAATGAAGACCTCCATAGTATTTCAGGAACTCCTTCTCTTTTTACATTTTCGAGAATATCTCAGAGAGGTCCACTTAAAGCACTCAATATTCCCATCAGTTGTCTTGAAGAAAAAGACGTTATTGTCAACTGACCCTTGACACATGGTTACCCTTTTTTCTCAAAATCAGTCGCGGGCGTACTTGAGAAGAGGAAGGTTGGGTCTCCCAGAATGTGGTGATGAAAACAAATTTAAAATGCTAAATTTTGATTATTTGTAACAATGTAACCTGAAAATCGGAAAGAAAATAGAAAATTTTGGAGTCTACTTTGCCAGTTGAGCAGATTATACCAATTTATATTTGTGAAT